>CANYCX010173181.1:0-22292 GCA_948193385.1 Breynia disticha f. nivosa | reverse complement strand
ATAATTCTTATTTATATATATAGGAGAATCGAAAAAGGACGAGGCAGGAGTTTCCAAATTGAGTGTTAAGTGAGTTTTCAGGTAAGCAACTCGAGCGCGATTTCTATGTTTTGTTGTTTGATATGATTGCTGTTCGATATTATGATGTGTTGTTGTTTTATAAGAAATGGTTGTAAGTGTATAAATCAAGGAATATGATAGTTCCTTGTAAGTGGTATGTTTGGTAAATTGGTAGGTTTGATAGTTTGGTATATGAAATGCATAACTAACAACAAAGAGAGCGTTAGAAAAACAAAAAGCACGAAATCAAAATAAATACGCCGTTCCCCTGCAACGACGCCAAAAACTTGACCGGGCTCTAGCAAGCGCACTAGATCGGTGTAGTTTTACCACGGAAGTATGCCTCCCGGGATTGAATCTCTCAGGGAACGTTATATTTAATTTGATTCGGTGCTAATAAATAAATGCAAGAAAGTAATAAACATGGAGAGTTGTTGAATTTAGACAATTGAGATAAAATAAAATTAGAAGTAAAAGCTGAAAACAATAGATAAAGATGTCGGATTTTCCTAGACTTCAATAGACTTACGTTTGGTTTTTAAATTAAAAAATATATGATTTGTAGATAATTTGTATTTATAAAAAAATTGTCCTGAACAAGTTTGAACGAAAATAAACTTAGTTCAATGTGGATTGCGTTTTGTCTTTTGTAGTTTTGTTTTAGATTATATAATATAAAAATATTAATTTTTGTTGTTCACACTTATTTGTAAATATATTTCTTAAATTTTCATTAATGAATAGATTGATAAATATTGGTTCTTTATTTTTTTGAGTGAATTAACATTGTTCTTGAGTTATTTTTAGTAATTTTTAAAAAATTGCAGTAAATTGTTTGAATTTAATTTATTGTTCACAGTTACTAAATTATAGTTAATAGACATTTTTAATTTTTTTAAATTGAATTCTAGTATATCTACAAAACACAAAAATAAAATATGATATTTTCACAAATTATCAAATATACCCTTCATTGATATATAGTGTACTTCTATATTACACATATGTTTAGTTTTCAATAATTATATAAACTACTATATTTTAAATTTAAAATTATAAAAATGTCAGTGTATATTTTTTATTTTTATTTATGTCAAATTTTAGTTCATTAATTATATGAATGTCTGATTTCATATTTTAAAATAAAAAAATGTAACTTTTTATTATCTTGATTTATGAATAATAATGAACAACAATAAACACTAAACATATGTATGAACATACCCGACATTTTTATAATTGTAAACTCAAAATCGGACATTTATATAGTTGATAAACTATAACTGACATAAAAAAAATGAATAAATATAATTTGACATTCTTACAATTGAAAACACAAAATCGTGCATTCCCGTAATTTTTTGCTTAATTTTCAGTTTCCTGGGCCCACAAATGAGCCTTCATTTAATAGGCCTCTTGTGGGTCTTATTGGGCTTCTGTTTTGACTGTCCTGTCAATTTCCATGTAACTTTTGAAAAAAGTCACTAGTACCAAATTATCGATCTACGTAAGGGTGGACCAGAAATGGTGTTAGTTGAGAAATAACAAACCAACCGGCCAGTCATCAGGTTCGAATGAGTTCTATCTCCGACCGTCCTTCATAACCAACTTTATTCCCCCATTAAACCTTCAATGTTCTCATCAATTTACATTTGAATCCAACCGGCGCCAAAATACTATTATTCAATTCAATTAATCATGTTTACAAAGTTATTCCAAAAGAACTCGCCGCATCAACCGACGCCAACGCCTACGCAACAAACGCCACCACCTCTACCTTCTCCGGTTATTCTCATTTGATGTTTATGTAATTTAGATGTGAAGGAACAAATTTGATATTTTTGTTTTGTGTATTTCAGGTGCAAGATGACGTGTTAGAAAATTCTAAAGCTGAAGAGATAAATCCACGTGTCGATGTTCACTATGGAATTCCTTCCACTGCTTCCGTTTTAGCTTACGACGTCGTTCAGAGCCTCCTCGCTATTGGAACTCTGTGAGTTTACTTTTTTTTTTTATTATTATTAATTGAATTAAGTTGTTATGTTTAGTCGGTTAGAAGGTAAATTGTTGGTATGTTGTTAATATATTTTGGATTGTTGAGAGTTGACAGTGATGGAAGGATAAAAGTGATTGGCGGTCACAATGTTGAGGGTCTTCTTTTTGCTCCTAAACAGTTGCCATTTAAGTACTTGGAGGTCAGTATTTTGAAATGCCAATATATTTTCGAAATGAACAATTTTGTGGTTCCTATTCGGATAAATTTTGAGAATTGCGCTGGGCTATATGTTTGTTTATTTTTGCAGTTCCTCCAGAGTCAGGGTTTCTTAGTCAGTGTTTCGAGTGAAAATGAGATTCAGGTATGGTTCTTTGCGGTATTCAAGCTGTTGCTTGAACTTCTCTAGTTCATTTAGCAGAGAAGGATCACGTTAATGTGCTTCATTTTCATTCCTTCTGCATTTGTGTTTAACTTTCATGTGACCTCTGCCGCCCTTTGTTTTTTAGTTTTTCTTCTTTGAATGTATCCTGGCATATGAATATATTTTGTAAAATGCCAGACTGTTTGATTGTTGCAGGTTTGGGATATTGACCGAAGGCAAATAACTTCTGCTTTGCAATGGGAGTCCTGTATTACAGCATTCTCAGTCATTGGTGGCTCCAGTTACATGTATACTTGTTACAATCAAATTCAAATATATTGCAGTCAATTTAGCATCAATTTACATTGGCTACATCATTGATAATCTGTTAACACCCCAGGTATGTTGGGGATGAGTATGGAATGGTATATGTTATGAAATATGATCGAGATCAAGCAAAACTGCTGCAATTGCCATATTATGTTTCTGGAGATACAATAGCTGGTAATATATTTCATGTGTTTGACTGCTTAAGTTTATGTTTATGTTTATGTTAAATTCCCCTGTGATGATATTTCATCCTAGACATGAAAATCGGTTTGGAATCAGCGATTCACAGTTCCATGGTTCATGGAACCGGAAGTAGACCTGGCCGGTTTGGTTCCAAGTCCGAAGATTCCGGTTCGGCGGCTCATGTTTGGTTTTCCATTAAAAATGAACAAAACTACCAGTTCAGAACCGTAAACTGCTGGTTTGAATCCACAGTTCGCCATAGAACCGAAACCTGACCTGACCGGTTCTGAAGGTTCGGTTCAGGAACTGGCGGAACCGGTGGTTCTGGTTTCGGTTCGATTTATTCACCTCTAATTCGTCCTTGTTATGCATGCATGTGCTGATTAGATGATTACGATCAAGTTCACCCACATGTCATATGTTCCCTCTTCTAGTCTTCTTTTTGTGTGGGTGTTTGGTATTACTACAGTTGCATTGGTTCTCAGTTGCTAGTCCATAAAAATTTATGGCAAATTTAGGGGAGATATTAAATTTACTATATATAAACATATGCTTTGTCAAATATTTTACCTATTTTTCTGTCCACAAATGTATGCTAATTAGTGACCTTTTGTTGTTATTGACTTTACGGAAGCATCTGGGCTCTCATCACCCAATTGTTGTTCTGTTGTTGGAGTCCTGTCGCAGCCCTTTTCTCATGGGAACAGGTGAGTTGAGACCACTTTAGTTCAGGTTGTTTGCTTCTTCTGAACACATGATTTCTTGTTTTTGCATTCAGTAACTTTTGTGTTTTATCTAAAGAGATTATTCAGTAACTTTGTTCATTGGGGGTATATTTTTAACATTGTTAAGTGGAATATATTATTAAAGGAATTGTGTCTATAATTTTGGGACACCCAAAATAGAAATTTTTCCTATATTACCGGAACAGAGGGAGTATCTTAATCTAGAGGCCGATGGATTGCACATTGGCTTGTGTCTCTCTCACACACAATCTCTATATCACCATTTACACACACACTTACCCATGCATGCGTGTCGATGGAGTGTCTTGGGTACTTTTCACTGGTCGGGTTACAATTTTTTTTAAAAAGTTTTCATGCATATTTAAGATGTAATTACTTTTGTAGGATGTTGGTTGCATATGAGGATGGTTTGATTATTCTTTGGGATGTTTCTGAGGATAAAGTCATCCTTGTTCGAGGGAACAAAGATCTCCATCTGAAGGGCACATTAGAGGCCAACTCCGACAAAGACATGGCACTTGGCCTTTCTGATGATAGTTTTGACTTTGAGCAAGAACAGAAAGAAATAAGCTCTTTGTGTTGGATATCCAATGATGGGTCAGTTCTTGCGGTTGGCTATGTAGATGGAGATATACTGCTCTGGGACCTATCAACTAATGCTTCTGCTAGAGAGCATCAATCTGACAAATCATCAAACGAAGTTATCAAGCTACAACTATCACCAGCTAGCAGAAGACTCCCTGTCATTGTTTTGAATTGGTCTACAAATGGATTTCATAATGAATGTTGTGGCCAACTCTTTGTCTATGGCGGTGATGCAATTGGATCTGAAGAAGTTCTAACGGTGCACTTTCAATGTGTTTTTTTTTCTTCTTTCCAAATATGTTGTGATTTCATTCGATTAGAATTTATGGGAAATACATTATACGGAACAGTAATGAATGCTTTTGTTGAGTGATGATTGTGAAAGAACACTACTGTCTGCTATAAAATTTGGGAAGAAGAAAAGTCGTGCCTGCACTTAAAATTTAAATGGAAAGTAAAGGGGAGATTATTGGCAGAATAGTCCACTAGATATAAACTAATGTTTTGCTTATGTTTCCTCAAAGATGTTCAAAATGTGAACTTAGCAATAGTAAAAATTTATTTCTTAATGTTTACAACATAGATTATGCAAACTGGCACTAACATTCATATTTCTTTTTACCTGAAGATTGTGACTCTAGATTGGTCTTCTGGAATCAATTATCTCAAATGCAATGGGCGTGTGGATCTCACACTGAATGGTTCTTTTGCTGATTTGGTCTTGCTACCTGATGCTGGTGGGATGGAAAGAAGTGGCACAATGGTATTGACCAATCCAGGGCAGCTGCATTTTTACAACAATTCGTATTTGTCTTCCCTAAGATCCCAGCAAGAGGGGAAAAACTCTCTTTCCTCAATTCAGTATCCCATGGTTATTCCTACTATTGAACCAAATATTACAGTGGCAAAGCTGTGTTTGATACAAAAGCACGAGACACTCTCGAGAGTCCTTTCTGAGGTACTTTTTAGTTCCTATGAGCAAGTAACATAAGTAGATAACAGTAACCTATTTAGAATAACTTTTCTTTTAAATATCACAGCCGATTAGGATCCCGCCCACTCTATTGACAGAAAACAGGAACTGTGGAATGTGTCAAATTGTTTTAATTTTTATCCTTTGCTTGTTGAGGTTTTATTGAGGAAAGAAGTTGATCTTGATAATACGACTACTATTACCACCACTTATTTGCATAAATAACCATTTCTGTCATCTGTCTTATAACATTAAGTTGGTAGGCATCCACTGCATGATAAAAATGTCAAGGGCTTAATTCTTGTTGGAAATCAATGTGATGACTTGTCCACGAAAATTTCCAGTTTCCTAAATTTATTCCTAACGCATTAAATAATAATCTTTCATTTCCTTCAATTACATCTGAAAATGACCTGTAAACCATGGTTTTCCAAGGATTCCATTATCAAGAATTGTGTCCATGGCTTCTCAGTTTTTCCTGACACATTACTGATTCCCTTGGCATAGATCTACTTGTTAATAGATCAGTAAGAGTAGTGTTCTGATAGATAACTCTTCTATAGAGTTCATTAATATCTGAACTCGTTAAGCTTGCCTTCATTTATATCCTGGTTAACCAACTGAATGGAAAAAAGTGAGTTAGCCTTCTATCACTTTTATTTGGTTCATTTTGCAACTCCAAATTGAAACTATTTTTTCCAGTGAAATCAGAAAAAAAAAAGTGAGTGAACTTAGTTTTCTTTATTTGACTAGTTTGTTACCTGCAAACCATAGTTCCATATGCAATTAGATGTAAAAGCAAAAAAATAAATTGGAAGAGTCCTAAAGTTCATTTATTATATGCAATATTAAGTAATCATTTTGTTTGAATAGACCACTTCTGTTTCAAAACTTCAGGCTGGATATACTCCAAGAAGTGTAGATTGGCCTTTGACGGGTGGTATTCCTCCTCATTTCTTTGCTGCTGAAACTTACCAAGTTGAGAGAGTGTTCATGGCTGGTTACCAAGATGGTTCTGTGAGAATCTGGGATGCCACTTATCCGTCCTTTATGCTTATTTTTGTTTTGGAGTCAGAGGTTAGTAATTGTCGTGGCTTTTATTTTTCACAACTCTATCTATGGTGTCTTTTAAGTTGATGTTACTAACTGAGAAACTGAATCATGTGAGATGTACAGGTTAAAGGGATCAAAATTGATGGCGTAAGTGCGTCAGTTTCTGCATTGGAACTTTGCCCCTTCAACTCTACTCTAGCCATTGGCAATGAACTTGGTATGGTAAGAATTGAATTCATTGTTCTTTTCTTTTCTTTTCTTTAGTGAGTTTCTTTTTCTCGCTCTCATGAAGATTATTGTAGATTTAATAATGTCTTTGGGGATTTGTAGGTTCGTCTGTATAGTCTAATGGGGGATCCTGCTGAACCAAATTTGAAGGTTGTTACTGCAACTGAAACAGAAGGTATCTCTTTGCTAGCTGCCTTGAGAGAGGCATAAAACTAAAAGTATGTTTCTCTCATTTTTTTTTTCATTATTGTGGTAAACTGGTACTGTAAATGTTAAAGCAATTTATCTTCTTCCATGGTTGATGCTTGACACTATCTGCTTCTGCCAGTCTTACCATTTATTGAACTCTGCAGTTCGTATTTCTATCAAAAGGGACGGGCCCCAATGCACAACTATTTTTTCTTTCCACTCTTCTCCGGTATGCGCCCTACAGTGTGCAAGTAACAGGCTAGTGGTTGGATTTAGGTGTGGCAAGGTGCACAGCTATCTTTTATTTGTTCATGCATCCTTTCGTTATTGTTCTTAATAGAATTGTTAACTTACAATATCAAACATTCATTAGCATAAAAATAAGATCTTAATGATATTATTGGACATTTCAGGTGGCATTACTTGATATTAGCAAACCATCAGTATTGTTTCTTGTGTCAGCGTCAAGCTCGCCAGTCATTTCTATGGCTTCCAAGTTAATTTCAAATGCGATGATTCTACCAGATAATGCAGATAATAGTTACTCCAAAAGGAAAGAAAATGATATCAAGTCAGAAGTTTTTGTCATAACCAAGGATGCACATTTTACTGTTATAGACAGCAATACTGGTACTATGAAATTCTCTCAAGCAATGAAAACCCAACGGAAAGTGGAAGTGATATTTATGGACATAATTGGCAAGTATTGTCAGCTCTGCAGAAAATAACTTTCTTTGGTTTTTTTTTGGTATAAACTTTTGACTTTTGAGAAACCCACTCTATGCAGAGGATGCCAATACAATAACGGAAGGTGCTGACAAAAAAATGGAAGGTGCTGACGAAAAACATTCATTGATCTGCTCTCAGAAAAGTGAAGCTGAAGATCATAATTCCCAAGGTATTGCTTCCGCTGAAAGTAATCCTCTCAGCATTGAGAACAAGGCATCTGCCAAAGTTAACTACTTTAAGGAGTGTGTAGACAGTTTCATGCTTTTACTCTGTTGTGAGGAAGCTTTGTACCTGTATTCTTTGAAGTCTCTACATGAGGTACCTTTCTTTCCTGTTTTTAGTTTCAAATTTCCCTTTTTCGCTTTCTACTAAGTAGTCTGTCTTATTTTAGGTGGTTTATGCCCCTATCCGGGAGGTGAATCTCTCGAAGTCATGTTGTTGGGCTACAACCTTCAGAAAGAGCGATAAAGATTATGGTCTAATTTTGCTTTATCAGACTGGTGAGATTGAAGTAAGGTAATTGTCTGTACTGTAGTGAAAGAAGTAACTGCCTAGTAGCTCGAGCTTGCATCGGCCTGTAGCATTATTGTGTGAAGCTGGGTTTTTATCTCATTTGTATTTCAAATGAAAGTTGATGTTATGTACGACAGATCATGTCCTGACCTTCAAGTGGTGCGAGAAAGCTCTTTAATGTCAATTCTAAGGTGGAATTTTAAGACTAATATGGAAAAGACTGTGTGTTCATCTGATGATGCACAACTTGTTCTGGTTAGTTTATTTGTAAATAGGTTACTGTGTATCTAGCATCTTGTTTCTACATGAATTAAATTTCATCATAATTTTTTTTTCCTGGAGAAATTCATCATGATAACATGTAGCATGAATTGTTGAAAATTTTCCACTGCAGATAAATGGGTGTGAATTTGCGTCAATTTCCCTCTTGACTTTTGAAAACAACTTCAGGTGTCTTTCTGACCTTGAACCTTTTCTGTCTGACTTAATGTTGTTGAACTATAAGCATAGACTTATTACCATAACAAGCTGATGCATTTACTAAAAGACTCTTGCTAATTTTAGAATACCGGAGACATGGCCTTGCTTTTACAATAAAGCAGGTAGAGTTGTTGCAGATCCTGCTGTCGATAAATCTCCTGTTCAGAAGACGACGCAGGTTGATTTTATATTTCATGTACAATCTCTTTGCTCCTTGAGAGAATTTGGAGTTAGTTGCTAACTTCTATTCTCACAGACTGCTACCTCGGGGATTTTGGGTGGCCTGCTGAAGGGCTTTCCAGTTGGTAACATGGAGCATAGTCTTACTCTTCCTGCAGCTTCAGAGACTGATTCTGCACATCTAGAAAGCCTATTTTCAAGCCCTCCATTCTTAAAACCCTCCACAACGCTTTCTGCCCCTGATGACCCCAATATTGTGGAGCTCAACATAGGTTATCTGCTTCCTGCTAATGTGGCTGCAACCTACTGTCTTCTCTCTGTTTTCAGTAGCCTGTTTTATGACACTGCTAATTGTTTTTGCAGATGACATTGATATTGATGAACCTCTATTTGTCTCATCCCCATCCGGAAATAGCACAAAAGATTCCAAAGGTATACACGATATGTTTGTTCTCTACAGATAAGCCTATTTAATGTACATTTTGTTGTCTAGAAATTCTTCAACATTCTTTTTGTCCCACTGCAGACGAGGGAACAGAAAGGGAAAGGTTATTTGAAGGTGCGAGCACTGACTCAAAGCCACGGATGAGAACAGCTGAAGAAATCAAAGCTAAATATAGGAAACAGGTAATTAATGTAAACAAATTACATCATATACAGTACTTCTCTTGCAAATTTCCTAACACTTCTACCTATGGGTTCAGGATGCTTCATCTGCCGCTGCACAGGCTAGGGACAAGCTTGCGGAACGCGGGGAAAGACTCGAGGTACTATCATATGCTTTAGTTATATACAGTTCATCAACTTTCAAGACATCTTATTTTGGCAACTTCTAACAACCTGTGTTAAAAGACACCGTAAATCAATGAAGGCAAACATATCTAGTGAGGATGATATTGAAATATAAGGAGATATAATCCTGATCGAGTCTAATTGATCGTAAATCTTCGCACTTAAAGAAGTTATTTCGGTGCCAATTTCCTACTTGAAATCTCTTACTGCATCTATTGATTTGGGTTGCATCAGAGGCTTAGTTTGAAGACACAGGAACTCCAAAGTGGAGCTGAAAACTTTGCATCAATGGCACATGAACTTGCCAAACAAATGGAAAAACGAAAATGGTGGAACATCTGATCCTTTACGCAATTCGTTTTGTTTTTCCCAAGAAAATCATCATCGGAGTGATGATGTATATGAACAACTATTTCTTTGGCTCTTGTCCTTCTGAGTGTTTATTTCAGCATTTTAATTTAACACATCAAACTCCTTGTGTATGTTGTGATCCACTTAACTCATCAATATATTATATTGTATAGATAAAGTTAATATTCTTTTCATTTCTATTTTATCTTTTTTTTTGCACTATGCATTTGTCTTTTTTATTGGAGAAATTTAAATTTTTACGACCAACCATTCTTTAATAGCCCCACTGTGTTAAAACCTGGGTCGATCCTGTTTGATAGATCTGAAACTCGCCAGTAGATCTAAAACTCACCAGTGTTTTAAGATGTGGATCGATTCGGTGTGTCAAATCTAAAACTTGGTGATTTGCTCATTAACGGAATTTACATCAAAGACCAAGGATGCATTAAACCCAGTAGAAATCATTAAATCAGTCGGTTGAATAAAAAATTCAGCCGGCTTGGCTGAAAACTCGGGCGGTTGGATCAGAAATTTCGTCCGATCAGACCAGTTTAAACGAGAAGTTATTTCATCTTTATTGTTGCGGATATTTGATATGGTGATTATGCCAATTCTTATTTTTCTTTATTATAAAAATGCATTTGATGGTTTAATGAAGCAAGGTCATTACGCAAACGATGAAGGAGATGTATATTATCAGACAGATCCTCAACTTCAAGCACCAGATCATGAAACAGAGTACAGCCACGAAAAATAGTTTAAATATTTTAAAATAATTATCAATCATTAATTTTTTATATAATTTTTTTAAAAAATATCCTCATTATAATTGCTTGCTTTAATAACTTTTACTTAATTCTCATTCATTATATTTCAAATGCATTATTTTCAATATTATTAATTAAGAGTAAATCAATAACTATCAACTTTTCTTAATATTTGTGTGATAACAGTAGTCTTTACAGAGATGACTGCTTGTATAAAACACAAATCTGCGACACCGGCAACGTCCACGGCAAAGTTGTCGCGCCGGAGTGCTTTCTTTAAGTGAACAAAACAAACAAAGCATCGCCAACTTACCTATTTAAACAGTCGAGCAGAACTTAAACGGACCAACACCGTGAGATGCACGACTGGAAATCAATGCCGTTCGAGCAATTAGATAGTTTTCTCTGTTTCGCAGTAGGAATATTTTCTACCACGAGAAATCAATAGGATACAGATTTTACTGCACTCATGAAGGAAGATATTCGCGAATGATCTTTGTTGATACCATCGGAACCACAAATGCCGCTGCTTACGTCTATGCCTTGAGGTTTTAGAGTGGATAAAGCAGTCGCAACGTTTTCAGGTTTGATTCCTCCGGCCAAGAGCCACCCATGCTTGCTCTTCACAGGTGGCAACCGAAATTGACACCAATCAAAGCCTTTGCCACTGCAACAAGGATGCAATAAAATTGTAAAAACAAAAGGAGTAATTCATGTTTAAGCTAATTAATTATGACAAAAATGATAATTCATTAGAAAAATGCACATCAAAATCCTCATAAGCATCCAAAATGCACATGATGATCCTCATATTACAAAGGAATATGCAGACTGAGATTATTAGAGAACTCAGACTATGAGATCAACGAGGAAAGAGAAAATATTATTTTACCTGCCTCCCACAGCACTATCCACGAGAATCCAATCAACTAATGAACATTCACTGTCTGAAATTTGATTTATAAGCGATCCATCCTGATTTGCATGAAGAACGTATATGATCCGATTCTCTTGAACTAACTCAGGAAAAACTGCCCGAGAACCATTTCCGTGAAGCTGCATAACACAGAAAATCAAATAAATATATTTGCGACAAATTAATAATTGAAAGCAAGAAACAACATGATATACCTGCACAAATTCAAGATTTGATACATCAGCAATTCTCAATATTGTGTCTGCGTCATCATCAACAAATACTCCGACGGGTTCCGCCCCATACATCCTTGCAACTTTAGAAATCTCCTTAGCTACTGAAACAGAAACAGAACGTTTTGAATTGGGCCAAAGAATCATTCCAATAAAATTAGCACCTGCTTCAGCTGCCATTGCAGCATCTTCAGCTGATGTAATCCCACACATTTTGACCAAAGGAAAATTCTTTCCATGTTCACCATTAGCAATATGAACTTTATCAGGAGAATAAGCACAAGTAATTGTATTATTTAATCCAGAACCAAGTCTTGAAAACCGGAACTTCTCGCCATTTAGAGCACCTGAGGAGTAACATTTCACAATCTTCAAAGGAGAATATAAATGACAGGAATAAAACCATACAGTAATAATTACAATAAACAAACGAATAATACCAGGAATGTGCTTTCTCTGCAATATAACAGAACTGGGTTGCCATCTGCTTGCAGTGAACCCTGAAAGAAACTAATGAACCTCATTAAGAAAATCTAACACAAGAATTTCCCACGCATGGCAAAATATTCGAAGTAACAGAAAACGAATACACACTCAAAACCTGCAAATTCAATTCTTTAAAACGAGAAAAAATAAACATTTTTATCTCATTTATTCAAAACATTCCTTCAAAAGGGCACAACTTTCTTATTCGCAACAACATAAACAAATTACAGGCAAATCAAACATTTCATCAAATAACCTCAGTTAATTCTTTTTCAACAATGGAGAAGATTAAATGACGATAATTTGATGCCAAATTCAATAATATGTATCGTAGAATCGAAATTCACAACCATTGAGACTTGAATTATAAAAAACAGAATCTGTTTGAGACAATTCATCGAACAGAAAACGTTCAATCAAGTTGAGAAAATAAAATCAGAGGATAAATTATACCCGAAAGCATAATGTGGTAGCTGAAAGATGTTGAATTGATATAATGAAATCACAAAGCAGCGCTAAGGCGCTGAGGTTTTCGTCGGAAGTGGCAGCTGTTAAACGATTCGTACCATAACGAGAACTTCGGTAATCCACACGGTTCTAACTTGCGAATTATGTTTTGATCGGCGAATTACTTTGGAGCACCCTGAGTTATATAACAATATTACATTCAACCCGTCATTATCTTAAACAACCTATTTGGCCCTCAGTCTATTAATTTTTTTCAACTTGCCAAGCTTTTTTCACCTCTACAGCAACAGCAGGAACAGATCCAGGCCATGGCATGACTACTTCAATATTCAGCCAATGCATGTACTTCTCCAGCTGGACAAAGATCTTGCTAGTAAAGCAGGTAATGAACAAGGAAGATCAACGAATCTGTACAAGTCTTGCAGTAGCATGGTTGTTCTGCAGATTTTAGTGGAATAAAAAATACACATCTCTTTCAATATTTCTACGGATATTTATACCGAAAGTACAGTGTTTTTAATTTGATGAATAACCCAATGGTATTAGATTGCAGCAAATCAAATTGTATTGTAAAATAAATATTCAACAATCTATATATCTCCTATAAATTACTATGACATACACAGTAAGGGATTCAAAAAAATTTATAAAGAATGAAAATAGACGGGTTAAAATCGATATAAAAAACACAACAAAATAAGAAATGTTACAAAAACTAAACGGTAAACACAATAACGAGGCGGCCGTCCCTCTCTCTAACCCTTTTGCGTGGGGATTTTTACGGGACTCATTGAGGTAACAGTTCTGGATCGTTCGATTCTGTGAAAATAAATTTGAACCTTTAATTTATTCAGTAAAAACAATTTTAAATTTTACGTAATCTGTACATTTCAGTTAAACGAAAGACCCCTTCTTAGAAATCTCACCGTAAAATTTACCCTAATATTATTGTTATATCTTATCTACTAGCTAGTGGATAGCTTTCACATCACAAGTTTAATAATGCAGAGGAAAAGGAACACAAAATGCAGTGGTCGGTTCAATTGGCAGGAAGAAGCATAAAAAAAACTTCCGAAAGTATGGCCATGAATTAATCACGTGGCTGGTCACCACTTAGACTTGTCGATATCTTTCCATGATATTTTTCTTTTCCACGACTGAGATCAGAGAGAGGCAATGGCCAAACAAATTGAAACGACACTTTGATCATCCTCAACAAAGAGCTTAAGGAGGAAGCAAATATAAAATATCATCGTCACTACTAGGAATGCATTATTACAACATGATGAGAAGGTTATACAGCACACTTTCTTGCTGAGATTACAAGAATTTCTTTAATATCAGAGAAGAAAATAGCCTCTTCATACTGCTATCTCAATGTTACTGAGAAATGCAAATTACAATATTGCACCATAAGTTGTGGAACAATTAATAAATAAGAATATAAAATAATGAAAAAAAAAATATTTCTTCTGGATCTTCACCCTAACTTACACTAAGCCTAAAGGTGGTATGAGCAAAGATTTGCTGCTCAATGCTCATGTTATGGTTCTCTTCTTGGTTGCTCCAATACTAAGCTTTTGTATTAACTTCTTCTTCCCCTAATCTTAGATACAGTAGTCGATTGAGACACAGGTGAGGTGAGACCTTGCTTTGACTCATTTTGTCACATATTTTATGCCAAAATCTGTCCCTGTTCTATGTACAAGTGCTCCATGTCACGAACTCCGCCAAGATTATACTGTTTCTCTGCACCAAACCAGTTTCCAGCAGGGGGAACATCTTTAACCAAGGAATTAACCCAAGAGACATCAGGCTCGTCTATATTCGAGAGAGCCAAATCTCCAGGTGTTGCTGCAGGCTGTTTATTGGTCCGAAAACCAAAAGAGGCGGACTTCCTGAGCTTGTTCAATTCATCCCCTTGAATTCCCCAGTCAAGTTTTCCATCAGGGGAGCTCCATTCTGAAAGATTAGAGGACATCATTGATGCAGAATTTGCAGCTGCGGTAAGACCAAGGCGGTTATTCACTGCTGCTCCACGATCGATGAAACTCTGGCTCCGCTTTGCAAAGGCTGAGGACCTTGAATTCATCACAGCTGCTGCAACTGCAGCTGATGAATCAAAGCCGTATGAGGCAGGGTTCCTTGCTGGAGAGGTTGAGAGATTGGATGGGTAACTTGAACGAAGTTGATTCATGCTTTTGCAAATTTGAAGTCCTGTTGGAGAATGCAACTGGTTTGGTGTTGGTGAATTTAATGTCATCCCCTGCAATGGAGACAATAGAGAAGGATCGACAGATCCAAAAACATCATCAAGGTTAGTAGCCTTTAAATCTCCAAGCCTGCTGAAATCCTTGCTCGACCAAGATGGCAGGGAGAGACCAGATAGCTCATCCATCAACTGTTGTTGCTGAAGTTGGCTGGCATGTTTCTCTAGCCCACGCAACTCCATCTCAAAGTCCAAATCCCGAGCAGATACAGCAGCCTTCAGCCTGCTTCCTGGGAGCTGCAAAGCAGGCGGGGTAAGGTTAACTTTGTTCTGCCACAAACCTCCACTCTTGGGCGATGAAGATGCTGTAGCCAGTGGAGACATGGGTGGTGTAGAAACTGTCGGAAGTGGTAAAGCCGATGATCCAAGGGTTATTGGGCTCAACGCTGCCATGTCACCGGCACTAGCAGACATAGACCTTGGTGAAGGCATAGCAGAACCAGTAGAAGCATACACCGGGCGGAGTTCCTCAGGCTTGTGGGCGAAGAAACATACTTTTCTAGCACAACCAGTCTCATCTTTGCAAAGCCTCGTTCGGTATTGGGCAGGATGCAACCAGGACTCAAAAACACCATGTGCATATTCACAGGCATCACCCTTCTGGCATGAACCCTTGCGGAATTCAGGGCAAGGAACACAGCTGTAGGGGTACTTCCTTGGGTCTCTCCTTCTTGCGTTCTCTCCTGGGTGGACAAAAGGGCACTCGGTCCAATCATGAGAGTAAGCCCTGGAGCAAGGCTTCACCTTGAAAGAGTACATTCTGAACTCATCAGTAATATATATCCCATTATTTATGTCAGGTAGAGACACATCAATAGGATATTCCTTCTTCTCAGTTCCTTCTTTAAGCAACTTAGGCATTGTAATTAATTTCTCCTCTTCATCTTCACTTAAACTTTCACCTTTCAGCAACGACTCTATCACCTTCCTCCTTGAATTACCAAGAGTCTTTGAATAAAGCCCCAAGAGATAGCCAGGTTTGTTACCATTAAAATCAACACAGTCTGCATCAGCAGATGCATCAAGCAACAATTTGATAATCTCAACTAACGAATTGGAACCACCTGCAACTGCACAGTGAAGTGCAGTAACCCTCTCCGAGCCAAGAACCCTGTTAACATCGACTTTACCAGTTCCAATGATATACTTTACAATACTGATGCTACCGAACATGGAAGCAATCATAAGGGGTGTTCTTGCTTCAAAACCCATTCTTCTTGACCCAAGCCTTCTACCATACCAATAGCTAACCTCATCCACGCTCAAACCTCTCTCTTCAACCTCAGTTCTGAAGCCAACAAGATCATCAGAAGCAGACAATTCAAGCAGGACAGAGCAGCAGCACGACCCCCCAATCTTTTGCCTGCAAGAACTGTCTTCCATGACTGGGCTTGAATTTAAAAGTTTATTCTTGGAACCACTGCACATATCCTGCATAAATGGTTCAAAAACCAATTAGACAACTACTCAAATTGGAAGAGAAAAATACAATTTCTGCACTATCTAACTCGAGAAATGAAAGTAAAGCTTATCAAATTTTAGATTAATTCATAAACAAAAATAAACCATGACCTATTCAAATCTAAATTCTAACAAAACCTTCTAAAAGAATATACCTATTAATTATACAGCCAAAAATATTCTCACAAATTAAACTGAGAAAAAAAAATTGCCCCTTCAAGATCACAAATGTAATTCTTGAAATAATAACTTTAAAACCTAAGTCAACCGCATCAACAATAAATCTCCTAAGTTTATCCAAAACCCCAAAAAAAACAACAACCAACCGCATAAAGCCCCATCAAAGCAAGCATAATCAAAGATTACACAAAAAGAAAGATTCGATCTTTACAATCTATGTAAGAAAAAAAAAACAAAAACATACCAGTTATAGAAGTTGAAGTTGAGAAAGAGGGAAAAGTACGGAAGGGGTAGTGAAAGAAAGAGTGTTTTAAGAGTCGCTGAGTAGTTATGCTGAAGAAGTGAGGTTTGGAAAGAAAGACCAAGCAGTGGTCTTTTATATATTGGTGTGTTGAAAGGGTAGGATTTGAGAGAGGAAGGAGAGAGGAAAGCAAGACTTTTCTTCTGCTCTATTTCTTTCTACTACACAAGAAGACTCGACCAATAAGACCACTCTATTCTTTTCTCTTGTTCTTCTCGTTTTGGTAGATTAGTCAAAAGTCAAATCTTCTGAGCGGGGGCCACTTCTCTTCTCTATTTAGGACACAATATAAGCTACTTCTCCGTATGAGTTTAACGGTAAAAGAAGTCGATAAATACACTGAAGTGGTAGATTCAATCTCTAGCTTTACTGCGGTGTTAGAGGAAACATACCGATTTTGACCCGGTTCGCCAGATCTTTAAAACTCTATATCTTTAATTAGTAGAATAAACTGTAAAATTTGTTGATAAAAAAAGACTAAATGTAAAGCACATTGAAATGTGATGGAATGGAACGAAACACACATGAAATGCAAATTAAGATTGAACATTTTCAACACTAGTGGGTCCTTACTTCGCGAGCCTATTAAGAACCCACTCAATTAGTTTTCCGTTTGGTCTACGCGTATGACCAAATATGTCTCATGCGCGTATTGGCACTTTTTATAATACAATGCAGCACTTAATTTAAAATTTTCAATATTTTAAAAAATAAATTTATTTAATTATTATTATTAAATGACAAATTAAATTAATAAGTTTTATTAAAAATATTGAATATGATAAATTAAAATTATTCTCTAAAAATTTAATTTAATACACTCAGGTTTTTTATTTATATTTGTCTTTCTTCTTCTTAGCTTCTATCTCATCTTTCTTTTCGCTTAAATTATCTTAGTTAAAATTAAAATTATTATAACTCTTAAATTTTACAAGGTGTGATTTTTGAATATCGTATGGTCAAAAATATTGTTAGGCTATAGAGGCGGAACGTAAGGGGCAAGCCTGCGTAGATCAATGAATGTATTAAATTGGAACTGTTCGAGGGTTGGATGGGCACTCGATAGTTTGTGAACTTACGGACTTGGTCTGTAAATATAAGCTCAACTTCATGTTGCTATGTGAAGCATATTGCAATAAAGCCTGGTTAGAGGGTTTGAAAATAAAGCTTCGCATGTGTGGACTATTAGTTATTGACAATGTTGGAAGGACTGGTGGGTTGGGTTTATTTTGGAACATTAATTCAGGAGTGTCAGTGGTGTGGTTTTCCAAGAGATTCATAGATGTTCAAGTTAAAGTTGAAGAGCGGGGAACTTGGAGACTTGCTTGCTTCTATGGCGGAGAGACCTCTATTGTCATGGATGTATTGTGGGGACTTTAACAAATTGAGGTTTGCGTGTGAAAAGTTGGGTGGGGCAATCTATCCTAAGAGGTTTATGGAGGGTTTTAATGAGGCTCTATCCTGTTGAAGTTTTGATGATTTGGTGGTAAAATAGGGGGAATTCACATGGGAGAGGGGTAAAGGAAGTGGGAATTGGGTTAAAGAGAAGCTTGATTAAGCACTCTCTAATGTCAAACGGGTGCCTCTCTTCCCGAATCATCAGGTATCTTCTATTCCCTTGGTGATTTTGATCATTGTGCAATTTTGTTGATTTTAGTCCAAAACTTGTCGAGGAAAAGTGAGCACAAGTTTTGTTTTGAAAATACTTGGATGGAGGATGAGGAGTGCAAAAGTGTAGTCAATGGAGCTTGGAGTAGTGCTGAAGGAGAAAAATGTTACAGGAAAAATTAAACAGTGTATTTATAAGCTAAAAGAGTGGGGTCGTCAAAAGTTTGTAGGTTTAGGTATAAAGATTAACAATGTGAGGCATATGCTGGATCGTGTAGCAGGGATACAGATGAAAGAAGTGTAGAGATGTACAAAAACATGGTGAAGGAGTATGCCCGTTTGGTAAAACAATTACTACTGAAGACAAAGAGCAAAGGTTCAGTAGGTAAAGGAGGGGGATCAGAATACCAGTTTTTTTCACTGCATGGAATCGACTAGGAGACAGAAAAACAGGCTGAAAAAAAATAAAAGATGACAGGAGAAATTGGTGTTATAAAGGGGCAACGCTGGAAAAAATGGTCATGGAGTATTACAGTGATTTGTTTTCGAGGACGGATACAGGCAATAGAGAACTTTGTGATTTGATTTCTTGGGGGATCTCTCGTCACCAAAATGAGGGCTTATTGGCCGCATTTGAATAGGTAGAAATTAAAGAGGTCATCTGATCTATGCACCCGAATAAAGCTCCTAGAGCGGATGACATGAACCCAACGTTCTATCAAAGATACTAGGACATAGTGCGAAACGACGTGATAAAGGGATGTATTCGGATTCTTGAGGCTGGAGTTATGTCATAGGATCGTAATGCTACAAACGTTGTTTTAGTTCCATAAAAAAAACTCTCCAGAAACTTTAGCAATTTGGAGACAGATAGCTCTTTGCAATGTACTATACAAGTTGGTGGCAAAAACATTAGCAAACAGTGGAAGAGAGTCCTGGAAAGTGTTGTTTCTGAAGCTCAAAGTGTGTTCGTCCCAGCCCCCAGGAAGGTTCATTATAAATAACATCCTACTCACTTCAGAAATTCTACATTTCTTAAAGAGAAAGGAAGGGAAAGGAAGATACGTGTGCTCTAAAAGTGAATATGAGTAAAACCTATGATAGGATTGAATGGAGCTATCTAGAGAATGTAATGAGAGCCATGAGGTTTGAGGAAAGATGGATTGGGTTAATCATGATGTGTGTATCAACACTTAGCTATAGTATTTTAGTTGAGGAGGAATATTAACTAGAAACATGTTGAGAAAATGGCATACCATCCACATAAACTAAATAAAGGAAAAAAAAACATTTTGAAAATGTGATTTTTTTATTTGAATTAAGAGTGACAATTTAATTTACACGAGTCATAATCATATTGTACATTTTATGGAAAGACATATTAATGTGGTATAATTCGATATGCAAAAAGACATTCCATAAAGATAAATAACTCATGCATTAATGTAATGGATAAACTTAGTTGGATTAGTATGTTAAAGGATATATATTTATATAAAAAAAAGGATACACAAATTTATTTTTTCTTTTAAAAAATCATCCATTCTAAACTAGACAATAAATCAACCAAATATAAATAGCTTTACTATTCACACATTTTGAACAAATTAAATGCACATTCAATAAAATTGTCCTAGCTAATATTTATTATTACGTGACCTCTTAATTTTTATCATCATTTAACAATTACATCTAAATAACAATTACGTAGTATTATTCTCTTTGTCCCGATTTAATAAGCCAAATTTCTAAATATATTGTTTTAATATATAGATAATTTTTTTATTTTTATATATATTGTTTATTATTATTTAAAAAATATCTTTATTTTTTTAAATTAATGACATTGACACATTCTCAATATAAATCTATTCAATTAAAATAATCCGTTGAATAAAGACAATGTTGTGAAATCATAATAATTACTATTTACAGGTAATTTAATTGTGTAATAATTATTTAAAATGATCTATTAATGAATATTAAAAGATTTAATCTCAAACATCTAAACATTTTGAAAGTGTAAATAAATTTGTCACGATGAATGCCACTTGGGTGAGAGTGACAAGTTAAAAAGGGGCAACAATTTTATTGGAATAAAAATAATATTTAGGACTATATTGATATATTTGTAGAAAGTGGAGGGATGATAGATGAAATTAATTAATTTCACATGTTGCTAGTAAAAACAAAGAAAGAAAGGAAGTACAGAAGTTGAATGTGTGGAATTTTGGGAAGCCAAAAGACGAGAGGAAAAAAGCAAGTTAAAGAAACATTCCAAAACGGCGTCCAGTCCACGCTCTACGCGTTTGGGTCACACTCACTCCCTCACTCTTCCACTTCTATCCTCAAAATATTGTGATAATTATACAAAAGGACATCTTCATAAATATTATTTTTAAAAATACTATGTTAAGTTTGAGTTTATCTAAGATTATATTTTTTATTATTTTTTAAATAATAATTTTTTAAAATATTTATTAATACAATATTAATTTTTAACTAACAATTATTTCATATATATTGTAAATTTTGTAATTAGTTTTATAATTAAAAATATGACTTTTATATGATAGGTATTGTTATTTTAATTTTTTGAAGAGCATATTTTTAGGAATATTATCTTATTTTCTTAAATTTAGTATGCACGTTCCCATCTCCTCTAATTCAAATTTTAAAAAATAAAATCAATTTCCAATCATTATACTATTTAAGAGAGAGAAAGACACAGACACATACTCTATTCAAAGAAAAACGCAATCGTTCTTAAGGTTCTCAAGTAGGTTTTTTTGGCATCCATATGTGTCTATTCGATATTCCTAAAAATTTTTATTCAGTTATAGATTTTTTTTTAAAAAAATTCAACGTTTAACTCTTTTATTATATGTGTTGATGAACCTAAAAAATGTTTCTACGTGTTCTTATTCATTTTTTATTTTAAAAATATTCTTAATTAAAAAATATTTTTTATTTTTTTTATATTCCTAAAATGTATCAGTTTGTGTACAATATTTATTTTAAATTAATAAAAAAAATTATGTTTAAAAATTAAAATTTTTATGAAATATATAATGTAAGATAAAAGAATATTAGTATATGAGTCTGAATGTGTCCTATATTTATTCTGCTTCTAAACAAATTTGTTTTTTTTTATTGATTGTTCTTGCTCTTCGATTCTCCTTCCTAAATCTTTCAAAAAAACTATGATTTTTCAATGTGCTTTAATGTTTGGTTTATAGATTCATATGCACTATCTTTGTAGTGCTCAATTATTATATTTTAAATGGTATAATTTGAATTCAATTTGACTTCTTAATTATGATATTTAATTTAAAAATAATTTTAAATTTTAAATGATTGTTGTAGATTTTAAATTATGCGTATGACATGTTATTTGAATTTTTTAAGATGTCATTTTTATTGATATGTATATTTATTGTGTCATTTTATAGAAAAAAATATATGTTGACATTTGTATATATAGTGTTTAAAAAAGTGTCATTTGTATTATTAACCCAAAATATTTGTCCAAAAACTCGCCTCATATCAACATGTGGTTTTAAAATAATTATAAATTAAATTTATAATATTATTTTTATTTAACTAAATATTTTAAATAAATAAATAAACATGTATTGAAAAAATAATAATATTATTAATTAGATGAAAATAAATTTTGAATAAAAAATAATATATATATAAATAAAAAATAATTTTTATATTAAAAAATTAATATAAAAATATTACTCCCTCCGTCCCATTTTAAGTGTCACAAAAGTGCACTTTGGTTGTCCTAAAATAAGTGTCACAAACTAATTTTTCAAAATAATGTTACTAAAATACCCTCATATATT
>CANYCX010173037.1:0-20123 GCA_948193385.1 Breynia disticha f. nivosa | reverse complement strand
TCCTCTTCTCCTCTGCTATTTCTCTGGAGTTTTATCTGAAGAAAATTGATTTGGAAGATGTAAATAAGGTTTTGTCGGTTGATCGATCGAACATATTTTTTTTTCAAGCTAACAGCTTACTACGCGTGGTGGCAGTGAAGTACGCGGTGTGGCAGCGACCACGCGTACTTTGTTCTCCACTGCGCGTTCTCCTTAATTCCAGATTTTCCGATTTTTATTCGATCGTTTCGCGTCAACCTTCGATCAACCTTTCGTATATCTTTATATATTAACAATAAAACACATATTTATCGTCATTTTACGACGAAAAATATCCAGAATGTTACACTACTGGACTGGTCGACAGAAACAAGAGTTGAAGATGTTGCCATCGAAAAAAAAAGGAGTAATCAGTTAGGAGATTTGGTGGTGCTTTGAAACCATGTAAATTATTAAACTCAACGTGATGTTTTCATTCATTTTGAAGCAATAAATAAATGTTACAAGATGTGGATATGCTCCAACAGAGAGTTACAACAGAAAGAGTTCTTTGTGTACAACAGATACTATCTTGCAAGAGTTGCACTTGATGTAGAATCCTAATGTAGAATCCTTAACACAAGGAACTAAAGATGGAAATAAAAAATGATTCTATTATCTTGCAACATACTTAAAAATATGTAAGCCTGAGGTGTCTGAGTCGGGCATGTCATACTTCAATCAGAAGAACAGTAGAGGAAAAACACATTTTAGGGCTCACAACAAAATGAAATGGATACAATCCATTAGAACTTCGACCTTGAAATAGAACCTCCTCAGTTTTTTAATCATTAATTGTAACACCCTCAAATTTTCGGTAAATTAATATTTAAATTAAATACGTATTAAAATACCTAGGAAAATTTTTTCGCGATTAAATTAAATAATAGTTTCGTTGAGAAAATAGAGATTGTGAATTATTAAAATTTTAGGGTGTTTAGATCACCGAAAAACGAGAAAGATGAAGGGGAGATAAACCAATAGTGCCAGACGGCAAAACCGTCCAAACCGAAAAGTCTATATATATCTCTTAACTCTCTCCCTCTCATTCCATCACCAATCGTCTCTCTCTTCCTTTTTTCTCTCTCTAGGCTCAGGGAAAAACCCTAGAACGTCGTTCTTCGTGAAATTCTAGTGCTGAAAAGCTGCAGAACCGATTGAGGATTAAGTAGGGGTAAGATTTCCTCCTTGATTTTGTGAATATCGTTTTAGTTTGGAACCCCTAGCTTTCCGACCATATTTCTTGTTTGTTTGGGGTTGGAATCGGGTAAATAATGGCTTGATTGAAAGCTTAAGGAATATACTATCTTATAGTAACAATTTCTGGTGTTAAATTCTGGTTTAGGTATCCGAAATCAAGGTTTGAAAACCATCCATGAATAGTGACGGGATTGGGGTTTTCAGACGGGAGTTCTTTTACGAGTTCCTCTACTTAGGTAAGCTTTATTTGACCCTATTGATGGTATTGGTATGGCTAATTTTGAATGGGTATTGTTGTGGTGAAAAAAATTGAAAGAAGAAAGAAATTAGTTAGGGGTTTCAAGAGGGAACTATATAAATTAAATGGATTAAGGTGTTATGGTTGATATGAAACATTAAGGGATAGCTAAACAAGTTTGTTTAGTACATTAATGATGATTAGTGTTAAGGGAAAGTATGAGTTAATTAGAGGAAAAAGTGTTAATAATAAAGGAATGAAGTGAATCATTGATGTCAATACTAATGAAATGATTAGGGGATTGATATATGTATTAATGTCAACATTATAGAGAATTCGGGTGTATGGCGAGGATAACTCGTGACGAGAATTTAAAGTGTTTGCTAAGGTGTTTGCTAAGGTAAGTAGAATGAGCACATTTTCCCTTAAGCATCTTATTATGTGTATGACTTGAATGCCATAGATGATGATTGATATATGAAGGAATGTGATTATGAATGGTCGTTGATGTTTGTGTTATATGAGATTGAGCTTGATGAGTTCTGGGTTGTATGAAAATGTGAATGGGTATGAAGCGAGAAGCGAAGATAGATGTTTGTGAATGATTGTGATAATTTGAAAGGGTATGAAATGGTTTTGATAATCGGAAGGGTTATTTTATGTGTTGTTTTGATGAAATGCTGTTAATGATGACAGTGATTTGATTTGGAAGCGGTATGTTTTGGTTTGTGGATTGTTGTGATGAATTTAGGTGTTAATGGTTAAAGCATTAAGTGTAAAAGTGCCAAAATTCGGGATCCAGAGGGCCCAAATGGTTTGGGAAACGGTTTGGGCAAACCGTTCCCCAAACCGTTTCAATTTTTACAAAAATAGAGGAGGCAAACAGTTTGCCAAACGTTTTAGGCCAAACCGTTTGCCAACCCGTTTGGCACTATTCACATCATACAAAATGTGTCTAAATGAGTTTGACCTTCATTAGTTATTCTTATGGGGTAAAATAACATTTATACAAGTTGTATAAATGTATGAAGGCTATGATTATGGATTAATTTTACTATAAAATGAAATATTGATTAATGATTATATGGTTGGAAGTTAATTGTATGTGAGTTATATTTGTTTTAAAATGATGAATTGAATAAATGTGAATGGTAACATGTATGAGCTTGGGGAAGTCTGTACATTTAATTTTAATAAGGCCATGAAATATAAAGGCTTAAATGATTGATTCTTATGCCTTTGTTGAATGTTGAAATGGAGCATGATTGTATTGTTATTTAGTGTTGATTATGATTGGCATTGAATTTTGTCTTCATATGTTATGGCATGACTTTGGCTATGCTAATGGAATATATTTTAGTTGAGATTGCTTGATGGCTCAACTTTGTGTTTGTGAAGCATAACATGATTAGATCATGAGTGCATGATTGATTGCATAGATTATGCACAAAACATTCATGCATTTGGGCTCATGGGAGCATATAAAATAAAGTGGAAAAAGGCTTTTGGGAGCATAATTTATAATGAGGGAGTGGTTATAGCCAAGTAAAGGCAATAAGAGGGTATATTACATGTCTTAAGTTGACCTCTGAGGATATATCAACAACCTACCTGTGTTCAGGAGATGGGTTGGGGGTCTTATATACTTTTATATATACACATTGCGGGTAGTATATAAAACATGCTACACTGAGGCACAGTGGAAGACTCAATACTTTTTAGAGTATTCGAGCGTGCCTGGCCTATACTGGGCATTGTTCTAGACTATACTGGGCATTATATTTAACGGATAGTACTTGATATGTGCTATACCGGGGTACTGTGGAAGTCTCAGTTCACTTATTAGTGTTCGAGCGTGTCTGGCCAATTGAAGGCGATTAACATGCTAAGGCATGTTAAAAAGGGTATATCACATGTCACAGGCTGGACCTAGACCTCTGAGGGTATATCAACAACCTTCCTGGGCGTGGGTTTGGGTGGAGTCCCACCAGACAGGTGATGGGTTGGAGGTATTGAACCTTTACGTGAATCTGGATATCCAGTTATATAACCACAAACTCGCGGCCGAAAGGCCTGTCTGCAAACGTCAAATATAAGGCCAAATAAGGGCGTAGAGTTGAGTTTAAATGGAAACCGAGCATGTTCATGTGAGGAATGCATTAGATCATATGCATTCACATTTTTCATCTTGAATATGATGTGTTTTGATGAATTGGTGCTTTGAACATACATATGTGTTTACTAGTAAAACTGTTGTTTGAGTGATTTTATGAATGAAAGTTCATTTTGTGAAAATGCTAAAGGTATTACACATGCTCTTATGTTTAACTTGTTTAACATTCTAATTGAATGACATTGGATGGAATGAATTGATCAAAGTGGAGGTGAATGGGATTGGTTAAACATAATTTATGCTATAGATTCGGAAATGTATTAATGTGAATGTGTGGCATGTGCTTTTGAGAGTTATGACTGTTGTTGTTTGAATGAAAATGGGTGGTATTGTTTGAGTGGATTTTGTGTAAACTTGTTAAGTGTGAATTGCAGAATTTTGGAAACACAGAACAGCAGAATGGGCTTAGGAACAGGTTCCCCAAACCGTTCTGAATGGAAATCATTTCAGTAACAAAAAATGGGATGAAGAATGGGTTCCTCAAACCGTTCAGTACTACTGACTGGGAAGAAATATTCAAACGGTTTGGAGAACGGCCTGGTCAGCCGGTTCTCCAAACCATTTCCTTGATGTTGATGGCCTAAAAGTTTGAATAATTTAGGGACTCATATATGAAATGATTTGAATGTTTAGATGGTTATTTATATTGTATAAATTTTCATGATTGTTTGTAAAATGTGTAAATTCCATGGAGAAATTGTCCATTTCGGTAGTGTTGCTTACTGAGTTGTCAAAAACTCATTTTGCGTTTTATGCATGCCATATTCGACATTGGCAGGGATTGAAGAGATGCCTACGCTCTTGCCGACTGAAGCCAAGGAACCAGTGAACCAATACGACCATGCACTGAAGTTGATTGACGAGTAGACGTCAAATGCAGTACATGGAAAATTTTATGTTTATAGTGTTTTATTGAGATTGTATTTATTTTTGAAATGACATCAAATGATTCTATTTATTGTATAATTTTACTCATTTGGAAACCTTATTTTATTTGTAAGATATTCTATATTTTTATTCCCTAGATATATAGTTCCATTCAGAAAAAGGAAAAATGGTACATTTTTAAAATGGAACACGTGTAAGGGATTTTCTTTAAAGAAAATTTTATTTTTAATTGTGTTTTGAAAAATTTATAAAAATGACTTCCAAGTTTGGTTACCATTTTATAAGGAAAAAGAATTAATTAATTATGAAAATGGTAGTCAAATTTGGGGGTCACATTAATATAGAAGAAGTTAGGAAAAAAATTTTAAAAAAACCAAGAATTATAAGCAACAAATTTTTAAACAAAAAATAAGAGATTTTGTTAAATAAGGAACATGTAAAATAATTTTTGTACACAAAATGATGTGTTTATCATGATAAGAATGGTATCACTAGAATGGAAAATAGCTAACCATTGTCCATTGACCACAGTTAACTTATCTGAGCCTATATAATCTTCTGACATACTTAAATTAGAAAGATCAAGAGTAACATGATGTGAAGCTCCTAAATCAAAGTACCATTAATAAGTAGATGGAGATGGTATTGATGATCCAAAATTACATTGAGCTAAATGAGCTTGTGGCTAGAAATTATGCCCTTGAAAATGTTTCCTACATCTATCAATGAGATGATTACGTAGGCTAAAAATCTGACAAGCTTCACGTATGTTAGGAAACAAGTGAGAAAGATGTGATGTTAAGACCCACTTGTATTCCTCTTGTCTAGTGTCCTCCTCAACTAAGCCCACGAATGAGGCAAATCTACCCAAGGCTCTCTGGATCCAACAATTGGTATTAGAGCCAATGGTTCAACTTGGCATGAACAAGGTTAATATGGTGTGGTGATGGTTCAGAATGAATGTGGTAATATGATGAAGAGCTAGATGGCCCAAATCTAACTCTATCTTTTCTTATGTGTAGAAGGAAAAGTCTACTGATGATCAACTTGAAGTGTTTAATGAATATATACATTCTGATGATTTAAATGAATGAATTATCGATGGTATTGGTTTAGAGTACAGGCCGTTTGTCCAGGCTGTTCTTGCTCACCATGATAGCATCTCGTTTGATGATTTGTTTAGTCTTCTCCTTAGTGAGGAGTTGCAATTGAAACGTGCCATAAAACTTTTAAGGGGTCAAACTGTATCTAATTTTGTCATATATTAATTTTTTTCAAGAGCGATTACTTGGGATTATCCAATAAACAGGAATAGATTGGTTAATGAGTGTGCATCACCTTTATCTATAATTTTGTTTATTCAAATGCACAAAATATTTTAAAAAGCTTCGATCAAATTGTGAAATTAAACTGATATAAATATTTTGACTAAACTTTTACATTGTTGTTTTAAATCTTTTATCTCTTTTGTTTTGTTTTGTTTACTTGGTTTGATGAATTCACTTTCTCAAAACAATTTTTATTTAATTTTATTGCTTTCAATAAATAAAACAATCTCTGCACCTAGTCTTCACCGTGTTTATTATTTTACTGCTTAATGATCTAATTTATATATATATATATATATATATATATTATTTTTGATGGTCTACACCGGATCAATAACACTTAGGTTTTTACTTTTCCCATTCATCACATGTCGGTTTCAATAATTCTAACATGAGTTTATAATTGTTAGAGGATTTTCAATTTTTAAACAAAAACTTTCATATCAGGAAAAAAAAAAGGAACAAGTTAAGGGGGTTGATTTGAGTGAGATATATGATGGATAGGTTGTATCTTCTGATATTATAACGTCCATAATGCATACAAGACATTATCCATCACCATATTAATTAAATATCCAGTTGGTTACTATTAATTTACTGAAAATAAAAACAAATATATAAAACACTGCCACAGTGACGCAAATTGAAAGAATGGAGAAGTGGACAAGTGTTGTTAAGATTGATGGGTACAGTAATGTAAGTAAAGACTAAGTTCTCATTGGTTTGGGTTGGTAGGAATGGGTGAAGGTTTGTTGGCGTCGGATCGGATCATTTAAACAAATCTAACACTTCTCTTCAATATAAAAAAAATGCAAATTGAGATGACAAAATCAAAATGTAACCAATACTCAACTCTCAAGCATAAATTTAAACACTTCCTTTCTTTTTATTCGAAAGAATTTTTGTCAATCGTTTCATATAAATCAAGTTCTAAGCTCCATTTGTTGATATGATTTTACAAAGTTCGATCCCAATTAAAAAATTATATAAAAATCAATAAAAAATATTAACTACTTTTAACATATTTTTAAATAAAATATTTTTTATATAAAATTTGAAATTGCATATTTTTTTCTAATTATCCTTACACATTAAAATCAACAAATTGAAAAAAAATTATAAAAAATAATTTAAACTTATTTTTATTTGAATATTAAACACTAAAAAATATAATTTTAAAAAGTATAATTTAAAACATAATTTTTATAAAAAAATTAAAAAATATATATTTTTTGTCAAATAAACAAATCTCTATCGATTCATACGTGCTCATTAATTTCTAGTTTAAAGTCGATGCCAGAGGTTTAAGGGGATGAAAAATTCATCCAACTATATATTAAAAATGCATTTCATCAAAATATTGGATTAATTTAAGATTATAAACATTTGATGACTGGACTTTCTCTTACATTGCCGGTAAAATAAGTCTTTAAATATTGATAAATGGTCTAACTCATTCACAAAAATAAATGGAAAAGTAACGAAATTTCGTTTAGAAAATCTACTTAAAACCTAATACTTTATCAATAATATTAATATATATATTATATATATATGTGAGTAGTTATAAAAATACAGTGGCATTTTGGTAACTAAAGCATGAGGAAATTAAGACTTCGATGCCTCCGTCTTTGTCAAAGTGTTAGCTGTACTTATCACGATAAAAATAAGACCTAGCAAGCCATTGTTGATGCTCCAAGTTCTAGTCCAAGATTTATAGAAGGCAAAAGCCTTCACCTCCACCTCTTCTTTTGTTCATGTTTTATAAAGCTTGGTAGCTGGGAGACGATTACTTCATTAATTGTTCTATCTAGCTAAGTAGGTTTGTATTGCATTGATAGAAGGGGTCATATTTTGTTTAGACAGGTTGAAGGAAAATGGAGGAAAAGCTTCCTCCTGGATTCAGATTCCATCCAACTGATGAAGAGCTCATTACATTTTATTTAACACCAAAGATTTCTGATGGCAGTTTCACCTCTAAAGCTATTGTGGATGTTGATCTCAATAAGTCTGAACCTTGGGACCTCCCAGGTATGTTCAAGTTTTGATTGTTAAACTTCCTTTTTTTTTTGAAAAAAAAATGAAAAAGCTGAAGCTTTTTATTATTGAACGTGACTTTATTTTGGTAATCAGTTAGAAACATATTCAAAGGGGTTTTCATCATTCTGTTATTTTTTAATTTTTCGACAAAATCTGGTAGAAATCTGTGAAAGGTAGAGCCTTCGGTTAGTTTACTGAGCAGTACTTTATAAGTTCGTTTTATACAAGAAAAAAAAACCCTAAACTTTTTCCAATAAAATGTTATACTCTCTTCTGAATTTTTTTGTTACACATATTAAAAAATTTAAATTTTTCTATTTTTGACCGTATTGATTGTAAACACATGCAACAAAAAAGAAAAAAGGATAATATTTGTTGACTTCCTAAATGCATTTTAAGAATACTTGGAGTAAAAATATACAATTTTTTTTACTTAAAATGAGACATGCAAATACACTTTTTTGTCATAAAAATGAGAAAAATAAAATAATATATTTGTTTCAGCAAATACAGCGATGGTTTGTGTATGACTTTTTTTTAACGATATATCGTTATAATTTGAGCTTGGGGTAATTCCTTCTGTTTGGTATATTGTTGTTTACCGCGACGGATTTCAAGGGATATAGACATACGCAACCATCCTTTAAAATGTATAAAGAAATTCTTTTACCACGTACTAATTATAAACATACAAAAATATAATAATTTAAATTCATTTTACTATGTGTATATCGGTATATATAGTTTGAAGTCATTCTACGTGGAAGCTGGTTTCTATCTCAATGCATTCTATGTGAAGCCTTCTTTTGTTTTTTTATTTCATTAATATTTGCTTGAAAAGAATCTGTCAAACCCTTCTTACAAGCAATTAGCAGGAAAAAGAAAAATATCTATCAATTTTACGAAGGGTATACATACATGGTGGTGCAGGAAAGGCATCAATGGGGGAGAAAGAATGGTATTTCTTTAGCTTGAGAGACCGAAAATACCCAACAGGACTCCGAACTAACCGAGCTACGGAAGCAGGATATTGGAAAACTACAGGCAAAGACAAAGAGATATATAGAGATGGAGTGTTGGTAGGCATGAAGAAAACCCTAGTTTTCTATAAGGGTAGAGCTCCAAGGGGTGAAAAAACCAATTGGGTTATGCATGAATATAGGCATGAAAATGGACATCCTTTCAAGAACGCCAGGGTATTTACTCACTACTCTTCAATAAATGCATCTTTTGCCCTATGATTGCTCATCTAAAAAATATATAAATAAACTATTTTTACCAAGAAGGTTCTTGTTCTTAGATAATTAATCACAATTTAAACATATTCATGGTATGCTTTATTGGTGCAGGAGGAATGGGTAGTTTGTAGGGTTTTTCAAAAGAACTCGGCTATGAAAAAACCACAACAAACGTCTCAACAATCTCCTATAGGGTCTCCATGTGATACAAACTCAATTATCAATGAGTATGGAGATATTGAACTACCAAACCTAAACAACATTGCAAATTCATCTGATGGTTTCAACAACATTAATATTAATCCAACACAATGTTATAATCTCAATGAAAACAATATAAACACCAACTTTTACAACATGATCAACCTTGCTACTGGGAGAGAAACTACAACAGCATATATTCCCTCTCTTTCATGGCCCTCAACTAGATTGCTAGGATCTAGCCTCACAAATTCCTTGATCTTTAAGGCATTGCAACTTCGGAGCTATCAACAAAGAGAAGCTACAAGTAGTACTCATGATTATTCATGTCTTTCACAAGGAGTCAATCCTTTAGGGATCGATTTTCAAGCAACTTCTTCTTCAAAGGTCTTAAATGTTTCATTACCTCAACAACAAGGGGAGCAACCATTCAATTTGGACTCCATGTGGTGAAACCATACCTTATTGTTGATGCTAACCAAACCAAAAATTGTAATAATGCCAAGAACATGGAGTTAGTTGCATGTAAAGTAGGAAAGCCTTCTATTTTTCTAAATTTGTACCTTTTTTTAACTAGTTTATGTGTCTCAGTTTCACATTTTAGTATTTGACCAATTATGTACCATATATATGTGATCATGTAAAAACCATGTAAGACTAAAGTTCTTGTTTTTATCATACAATGTTTTATATGCATTACAACACCTGCAACATGTGTAGTTTACATGATGAAGAATTGCCTAAGTATTTTATTTTCTCAAATCACTTTCTCTTTATAATTATATGTCTAATAAAATTTTGATTAGAAGTTATGCAATTGTTGTTGCCTCTTTGATTTAGCAAAGAGTTAAACGGACGGAAAACATTTGTTAAGAATTTTGAACTCCTATAAAACCTTCTTGAAGAACCTTGATTTCCTACAAAACAGAAAAGAGTGTAGGTTTTTTGTCCACAAAGACTCTTCGATGCTTAAGTTAGCAATTTGGCAGAGTTTTGACATTTTATGAGTATTTAGAACATACATTTTTTAATTTTGAAAGCTTTGTTTATAGACACTTAATGGAGATATCTGATGAGGCATTAAGATATTTCTTCCAAAAATTGAACGTATTGATATTTGATATTCAAGGTTTGTATTTGATTTCTATCCATATATATATTAGATATTTGTTGGAATACCTTATGTTGAGCCTAGGGATGGAGTGGGTACCCTATAATAGGTACTCGTGGGACTTTATCAGTATCCAAACCCATTATAAACGGGTTTGGGATGAGTACGGGTATTAAAATCAATATCCATCGTGGGTTCGGGTCGGGTCAGCTTTACCCTTTGGGTACCCTAAACCCGAACCCGCTTATATAAATGGGTACAAGTAGTGCGTACTCGATCTGTATAAATCCTTAAAATATATTAAATATATTTATAGTTAAATATAAAGATTTTATATTATTCATATATTTATTTTAAATAAATTAAATAATTGATAAAAATATATGTTTTTATTAATTTATTTTATTTAATAAAATATTTTATACATTTTTTTATTTTTAAATTATTAAATAATATAATCGGGTATTTTAAACGGGTACGAGTACCCGCAGATAATTTTAAATGGATTTGGAATGGGTACGGATAATGTATAGAAGGGTTAGGGAAGGATACAGGTAGTGATTTTACTAAACGGGTTCGAGTAGCTCAATTTTCACGGAGTACCGATCCTTTTACATCCCTAGTTGACCCCTTTAAAATGGGCTTCACTTATTATCTTTGGATTGTACCTTGACATATTAGTGAGCTAGAGAGATTTTTGAACTCATGTCATATCAATGACTCCCCACTCTTTTTTTTTTTTATATTCCAGAGATAAGAGTATTTTTCTATATAACTAAGAATGAATTTATTGCCAGCTATCTTTATCTTAGTAATAATGAGTCATTTTGGTGGAATTTGTATGGTAGTGAGTGTGTTGGTTTTAATAAATTTGAAGACTAAAGAAGATGTTTTACAAAAATGAATATGCATACATCACAACTGATGTCTTTGACTGAAAGTGAAATTCATGCATGCGGCAATTGTAAGCTATGTGGTCTAATTAGGATTCGAAACAATGGATGATATTGTTATCCAATTGGGTCTCTTCCAATTTTCTATATATAAACCCAAATTTATTTATGAAAAAAATCCAAATTTATAAGCACATACTTCTTTTTTATTTATTATGTGCAGAAGGCTCTTCACCTTTCACTTCATTAATCTGTAATCTTTATTATTGAGGTAATAAATTATTCTTCTTAGATTTTGTTTCTTGATCAACAAATTTCTTATCTTCTCTTCTTATTATGTTGTACCATCATATGAAATTATTTTTTCTCATTAACCTGATTATACACATATTGGTGAGTTTATACAAAAATATGTTTCTAGTCATTTCAAAGGAGTCCATCAATGTTCCCACAGGGGATCATATTCCAATTTCTACATCACAATCTTCTAATTCGTCCTTTCTTCCTTATGTTATTTTTAGTCCATTACTTCACATCATATTCGTAGTATTTCTACTTCCCAGGATAATGAAATTGAGTCAATTCCCCATAATTCTTGATTAGTTCCACATATGCGAGAATCTATTGTTAAGGAGCACTGTAGGAGTACACGAGTTAAGTCTAAACCTTTTTGGTCATCAGATTATGTTTCTTATGTTCGTAGTGAACGTATGCAGCATAATACATCCACAATACTCACGTTCCATCTGATAACCAATATTCATTACATATGTCACCATCTTTTCAATTACGTGTCTTCTTATCACAACATAATGAACTTTTTGCTAATCAGTTAAGGCTTCAAGAACCTAGTAATTGCAGAGAAACAAGTCTATCCATTAAAAAAAGAAATTGAGGCATTAGAGCAAAATAAAAACTGGAAGGTGTGGACTTTGCCTCATCATAGGACTACCATAAAAGTGCATTTAAGTATAAATTGAAGCTGCATTCAGATGAAAGTGTGGATAAACCAACATGCAGATTAGTAGCACAAGGCTTTACACAGATTACTGGAATAGATTTTCATGAGTGATTCTCTCCAATGGTTATATGGACAACCATACTCACTTTGATACATCTTGCCTTGGTGAATAATTGGCAACTTCATCATGTGGACATTAACAACACACTTCTTCATGAAAATATTTACATGAGCCGCCGGAAGGCTGCACAAAGACAATGTCGGCCAAGTTTTCAAATTAGAAAAACCATTGTATAGTCCAAAGCAGGCATCAAGGGAATGAAATTCTGAATTCACAAAAAAATTAATTGCATATGATTTTCAACAGTTGGCATATGATCATTGTCTATTCACAAAGATTACCATAGGTCAATTCCAAGTGTTGATGACTTACGTTGATGATATACTCCTCGTTCCCAACCATATGAAATTGATTATAAATATTAAGGGCTTCCTAGAGACAACATTCACCATTAAAGATCATGGAAATGCGATGTATTTCCTTAGAGTAGAGCTTTCCCATACATTTTCCTTTCTCAGTGTGCAAATATATCCTAGATCGTCTGAATGACACAAACATTAATGGAGTAAAGCCTGATACTATTCCAATAACGCCACGGTTCAACTACTCTAAAAGATATAGTCCATTTTATACAGATCCAAATCACTACAGGAGACTGCTTGGCAGACTTTTGTATTTAAATTTCATGAGGCCATACATAAGTTATGTTGTGAATCATGTGAGTCAATATATGCATCATCCATGCACTTTGCACATAGAGGGTGCAATACAAATTGTAACATATCTGAATAGCACCATACACATGGATTTTTTTTTTTTAAGCAATTCAATCTCAATATGACCTGCTGCATTGATGTAGATTATATAAATTGTCTGAACACCAAAATGTCTATCACAGGTTATTCTATCTTTATAGCATACAATCTTATAGCATAAAGAAGCGAAAGAAGAGCACTTTGTCAAGATCATCAACAAAATTAGAGTATAGGAGAATGAGTTATGTTGTTTGCAAGTTATTATGGATGTTATTGTCAAATCTCAAACTTAGAGGCCCTTAAACCCGTAAGTAGCATTAATTGTATAAAATACATGACATTAGAGCATAATTAATTTTTCATTCTTTAATTCATTTAACAAATGAGAGAGAAATTAAATAAATCTAAATATAGAGTTTATTTTTTTAAATAATAGAAGAATAATTAGAGTTTAAAAAGAAAAATAAACTAAAAGAAAATTAGTAATAGATAGAGTGTATGAAAAGACACAAGGAGTGTGTTGATTTAATACGAGTGTGTTAATTAAACAATATGGGTGTATTGATTAAACATCATAGGTGTGTTATAAGGTGTGTTGTTTAGAAAATGGTAAAAAGACTTTTTGGTAAAAATAAACTAAAATCTTTTATAAAAACACCTTTTCTTTTAGATTACTTCATTTCATCAAATCCCTAAAAAACACTCCAGCCTTCCTTGACTTTAGAGAACCTTTTCTCATAATTCCAAACAAAAATTTGAACAAAGATTTGGTTGATTAGTGTAAAGAACATAAGGATTTATCTTTAAAACTTATAAGTGTTCTAAATTCATAAGTTTTCAAATCTCACGGTTGAAGTTTCAATTTTTAATAAAAGCTTCCAAAATGATTTGAGTCTTGAATTTTTTTTGTCAAACACTTTGATTTTTCATTTCTTTTGGAAAAGTAAACCCCAGTAGAGATCAATTCTTAAACAAGAGTAGAAAATTCTACAACTTAAGTGTTCTATTTTTGGTAAAAAATCTAACCAGCTTAGTGATTAAATTGGTTCTCTTTCCACAATTAATTAAAATGAGAAAACCTCATATTGTAAGAAAGTAGAAGAAGTCAGGAAACTTTACCACTAGAATCACCTTATTTGCTTTTATATTTGGGAAATATGGAGAAAATGTTGAGATAGGGTAAAAGACAAAGAACAGAGTTGGCTGGAAAAGAGAACTGGATTGTATGAATTTTTATAAATTTTAAAGATTGATTCCTCTGTCATTCTTGTTATCTAGATCAAGCTTTAGGTGTCTACTAACAATAAAATATATATAAAAATTATAAAAATAATGTTTGTTACTATTTATTGAATTTATAGTAAAATAGGACAGAAAAGGGAGTAAATTGGAAATAAATTTTGACATATCTAAAAGTGAGAGATAGAGGCAAGACAAACTTTTGACACAAAAGCCATTTTTTTAATATTCATATGGAAGAATAATGTATGCAAAATCTAGAAGTAAAATACATAAAATGGGAGAGTCATGTTAGAGTTAAAGCATTCATAAGTAAACAAGCATAACTTTGTTAGGGGTAGCAATTCGGGTTGGCTGATCATAATCGTGTTAGTGATTTTTTCTTTCAAATATCACTATTTGTGACATAAAAACTACAAAAATAAAATTTGTCATTCTTGTCGTGTCTAATCGTGTTATCGTGTTAGAAATTGCCAGTCCCAAACTTTGTATAAATTGAATTTTTACATTTTCTAAAGTGTTAAGATGTGTTAGAATTGTGTATAGGATCCAAATATGGTACACCAGGGAGGGGGGGGGGAGGGAGAGTGAGCATCAAAAAAATATTTCAACTAGTTATGTAAGTATAATCCCAAAGGTGAGTTTGAGGTATTGTTATATGATTGTTATAGAGCAAATTATGATATTTGGATAATGAATGATATAGAATTGTTAGACTGTGATTTTTTTATATGCATAAGGGTTGCACCATTGTCATGTATGCCTATAGTCAAAGTGTTGTTGTGGTGAATGCTTTTATGCGAAATTGTTATAGTTGTTTTATATATGAATAGATTACAGGACGTTGAAATGAGTAAGATTATTATGTGTATATGTTAATTGATGTTAGAGTAAGCCTTAACCCTAATACATTGTTTGTAACTTTTATTATTGAGTAATAAAATTATAGGACATTATTTTATCATTTCATGTATTGACTTGTGGTATATGTGTGATAAAATTATCCAAGAATGTTAATTAGCACTTGAGGCATCAAGGTTGAGGACCTTGATAGTAGAACCTAGAAGTTATGAGATTAGCATTCTAAATATCCCTAGTCACTTGTTTATATGAGAATGAAAATGAATTAAGACTAGTATGTACTTTGTAGGTGATCATGTTCTACGGGTCACAAATATGGGATTTATAACAAAGTTCATAAATACAATGTATGTCATTGTATTTGGAGAGTGATCACTATGACTGAAGATATTTGCATTGTCAAATATCTATCCTTAGACTGAAAATCACTGTGACTTTTATTCTGATTTTTAGTGTACTTTAACATATGCCTAACATGACATTAAGAGACTGAAAAGTATGGGTATGATTGAGTATGCTAAGAATACAAGTAAAAACATGATTGAAGTGAAGGGATTGACCCTCTCGTGAAAATGAGAGAAGATATCATTGGCTTTTTGGTAGACAAGATTTGGAAGAGTGTAACCACACCCAAATGGATGATTAGGTCATTCATTCAAACATACCAATTTTCTCATAGAGATCAAGAAAGTGATTTAGCGCTAAATAAGGATGTTTGGGACATGCCTTATGCTAATCATGATATCAAAGGTCAAGAGATAAATTTGAATTGTAGTAGGATTGTTGACACCGCTCGTCAGCTATTTAATTTTGGATGATCATAGTGTCTTACTAGAGACCGCCTATAATTTATAAATTAATAAATTCATTACCATTATTAAATAGTCCTATAGACCGCACACAGATAAGAGAATACCAAAAATGGTATTTTCAGAATTTTACCTTAGGTCAGAATTCGGTTGTTAGGTTGAATCGGGCAGTTAAGCCAATTTTTGTAATTGGGCCTTAAAAGGATGAAAATACAATTTTGGAAATGGTATAAACAATTTTAAAACATTAAAATTTTTATGGATGATGATGGATAAAGGCTTGTCTTAGTTTAAGACAAGGTAATGGAGAATTATGGAAGTGGATAATTATTTATATTCTTTTGTAAGAAGATAGGTAAGTTAAGATAAAGATGTATTTTTCTCCAGAACCACCTCCATAATTTCGACCAAAGAAGAATGGATGAGGATGATTATAATTCTAATTTAAATCAAATTAAAATCTCCTAATCACACTAGGACTCTTGTTTTTAAAGAAAAGAAGAGGAGAGAGAAGGAATAACCGTAACAAGCACTCTTCTTCCTCCTCCTAAGCTCTTGGCCAAAATTCTCCATAGAAAAATCAAGAGAATTGATTTTTCAATATCTCTTACAGGAAAAATAAGAGATTTAGGGGCTGATCATATCAGTAAATCATCCTGGTGTACTCAGAATCATCATTTGTTCATCCATCTGACAAGAAACTGAGGTGAATTCATGAATACTCTGTGTTAGTACACTTTTCTCCTAATCTGTGTGTTACTTTTGTAGAGGAATCACACGTGGGATTCCTAAGGGTGTCACCAAGGTTTTCTTGGAGTATTTCAAGACAATAGTTACCTTTTCTGCTCTACACACCTACGACCTTGAAGGAGAACAAGCAAGGTGGTCTTTTTGATAAAAGATTCAGTTTTTATGTTAACTAGTTATTTATCATCTATTAGTCAATATGTTGCTATTTCGATTTTTGGTGAGATTCATGGGTGTCTGTTCTCGTGTTTTCTATGTATTTTCCGTTGCCATATTTAGTGAAACAAGTTAGAAAACCTATAGTGGTATCAAAGCAGTCACCATAATGATTTAACACATAATTGGCTAAAATCGTAGGCTAGTTTGATGTCTATGTGGGCTGTATTGTATGATCATGTTATTAGAGTTTTAAATTGATTTAATACAGTATTTTTTTATGTCTATTTGATCCTAATAATGGCTGGTTAGGTTAAAGACATGTGTTTATTTCATAAAAAGCTAAATTAGGTACATAATTTGATGTTTGAAGACTATTTTGATATAATTTGAGTCAAATGAGCCTAAAATCGATTTTATGAAATGGTAAGGGGCTGAATTAAGTCATACACATGATTTTGGGTGTTTTGCTACTTTCCATAATTTTTAATTAGTGGCCTAATCGCAAAAACCCTAAACTAGGTGCCTTAGTGAGAGAAATAATGACCTAGTTGAACTAAGTTTAATTCTTAAGAGCCTAAAATGAATTTTGTGGAAAAATTAGGGATTGAATTAATTATGGTTGTATGAAATTTTATTTAAGTATTTATTGTTATACTATGCAATCATGTGGATTTTACACCTATTTTGATATATAGGTAATGGTAAAAGAGAAATTGAATCATTATTATTTTTGTCACAAAATAAATTGATGTTGTCTGTGGGCTTAAGTGCATTCATTCAAGGAAAGATTTTGGGCTTGGCCCAAGCCTATCACTAGGTTTAAACTCAAGGAGCTCAAAGACACAATTTCTCTTAACGGTTTGGGCTTAAAACTTAAAATTAGATTTTCCATGTTTAGGGTTGCATTTCATCTTGTTTAAGCATATTGGCTTTGGCCCAGATGGGTGTTAGGAAATTTGGTTGTTGAATGGCTTGTATAGTGCATTCATGGGTCTGGTTTTTGGGTTTTAAAGGCCTTCTAAGCCTATTTTATTAAATAATTTGTAAAGGCATGTTGAGCCTATTTTATTAGATTAAGTATTTAGTATAGAAATAGTATAGAGTGGAAGCCCAACCAAAAAGGAAGGGGAGTCCAGATGGGAGCCCAATAAGGAAGGATGGAGAGCCCATTTGGAGATGGACTTAAAGCCCAAAGACTATACTATGTAATAGTATAGGCCTAGTTGTAGGTTCATTGGCCCATGATCATACGTTTACTTTTTTGCACTTAGTCTTGTACATACTTATTTATACGTTGATGATTGATTGCAACTCATACAAATTTCAAATCCGTATTTGCCATGCTAAGTCGTAATCAAATCAAATTAATCTAAAAAATAGTAAGTCAAGCAAAATTCCTTCCTAAATTAACAACCTGTCAAGACATCGAATGTCGAAGAGTGGGTCATTCCAAAGCTTGGCACGTTAGATTTTCTTTGTGAGACGGGGCTAAGATCGATGATTTCTATGCCGCCATGTTAGAGTGAGGGTATATTAGTGTCATGATTGGCACATTAATTGTAGGATTGGACTTAGCATGGGTTTGTGACGGTGCGTCAGCCCTAGGCAATTAATAGGAAGTGCCCCGACACGGAATTGCTTGTCTTATTAGAAACTGAGAGTCATTTTGGAGAAGATGATTGGATGGATTCCAACCTAAGTACCCTGGTGTTTGACGAAGCAAAAAGTTGATCTCAGTCCCACGAAATGAATTACTAACAAGTGGATTATTTAATGGGATATTTATCCATTGTTGAGTGGGAGTTATTTGATTAAAGACCTCATAACTGACCTTGATAAATTTTTCTTTGTAGAACATGAATCCGAATCTGAATAACTCAAATATTTCTCTACGCTCAATCCTTGGAAAGGATAAAATGAAAGGTAGGAAAGGAAAGACCAAAACGTACCCAAAGCTTAAGTTGGAGGTGGTACCTCAACAAAAGCCTAGAGAGGTTTTCCAATCCACTTCATGGAAAGGAAAGGGAAAAACCAAAAAAGTCCATAAGCCCATGCTGGAGGTCTTACATCAACAAAAGCCTAGGATGGTTTTTCAGCCCGTTCCTTTGAACATTTGCTACCATTGCCAGATAAGTGGGCATTGGAAAAGAAATTGTCCAATATTATTGGGAGGAAAGAAGGATGTTGTGAGAACATCTTCTTCAAAGATTTACATTACTAAAATAAATCTCTCTATTCCTACATTGTAGGTATGTGATACCAGATGTGGGCATTTGTTACAATGTGAAAGGACTACAGAATAGAAGAGTGCTTTCAAAGGGCAAGGTTGATCTCTGAGTCAGAAATAGAGAAAGAGATGCGACCATAAAAATCGGAGACTATACTTTATGTATGACTTCGGGGCTAGAGATAAAATTAAAGGACTATTTCTATGTATTTGTAATGAGTAGGAACATTGTTTCAATTTCAGCTTTGGACAATGACAGTTTTACTTTTATTATTGAGAATAAAAATATGAGTATTCATCATGGAAACGTGTATTATGGAAGTGGATTCCTTAATAATGGTTCATATGTCCTAGACTTGTCAAGTCGTGAGCCCATATATAAGATAGAAAATAAGAAAGCTAAGTCCAATGAACTTAATCTTTCTTAATTTTGGTATTGTCGTTTAGGACATGCAAGTGGGAAAACGCCTGCGAAGACTTCATAATGATGGAGCTCTTGGGTCTTTTGATTGGAAATCATTAGACACTTACGAATCATGTATTTGCAGAAAAACGACAAAGAATCCTTTCAATAAGAAAGGAGAGAGAACTAGTGGACTATTGGATCTAATAAAGTCGGATATATGTAGATCAATAAGTACACAAGCCAGAGGTGGTTATAGCTACTTTATCACGTTCGTTGATGATTATAGTCGGCATGGTTATACCTATTTAATGAGACATAAATTAGAAACCTTTGAAAGGTTTAAGGATTTCAAGAATGAAGTAGGAAACTAATTAAGCAGACATATTAAAGCCATTCGATCAAATTGAGGTGGCGAGTATATGAGCCTACAGTTTGACCAATATCTATGAGATTGTGGTATAATACCACAAATCACACCTCGAGGAACACCTTAATGGAATGGTGCATTCAAAAGGAAGAACGAACCATGTTAGACGTGGTTAGGTTGATGATGAGTCAAACTTGTAACAT
>CANYCX010172913.1:0-11291 GCA_948193385.1 Breynia disticha f. nivosa | reverse complement strand
AAATGAAATGGCTAAGTGATTTAAATTGAATGATTCTTGAATAGGATGAATAGACATAGGGAGTATATAATATGACCTTAAAATGCATGTGGATGAATAAACGATTGTAATAGGTTATATGGTTTGAATAGAGGCGTGGGGAAATGTGCACTCATTGGGTTTTAATACTCGTGTTGCTTTTGCATTATTGTTTTATGAATGCAGGTTGCAAGAGGATTTCCCTGGGCGAGGTCGGCGGTGTACTGTGGGGAATTGATTTTATAACTTACTCCTTCTGTTCCTAAATAAGTGTTCATTTAGACTCAAAATTTTGTTCCAAAATAAATGTACTTTTAGAAATTTAGCACATTTTTCACCAAATTACCCTCATTAAATTCCATTTTTATTATCTAAAAACTAAAGAAATCTTGTTTTTTCAAAACTAGAACCAATAAAGCTTTTTAGTATTAAATGTTTTCTAACACTACAAAAACAAATGCATTGGAACATTCAATTTTGAATAAGGGCAAAATAGTCTTTTTAATACAAACAAAATTAATTAAAATTTAATATTTATTGAAATATAACTTAAATATGGGTATTTTTATCAAAAAATACAAACAAAATTATCACACATGATAAGTGTTAAAATATGTATTAAATAAATAAGAGTAAATAAAAAGATAATTCTCGATTCAAAGTGAATAGTTGATTTTTAAGTGAAAACTAATATATATAAAATGAAATATTTATTCTGTCCCTTATATAGGCAAAATGTGGTATTGTGTTGAGGAATACCGTATTCATTTTTTGAATGACATAATACTAAAAAAACACTGATTTTTTTAACTGAATTTGACTTTTGCTGGTAAAAATGAGAATTTTTACAATATATATGCTATAATTTTACTTTCTAAAAATAAAATATTGTTTTTTGCGAAACAAAAATAAATATTAATAACTATTCAAATATAAGAAAATTTTCTGTTCTTGTTTTTCTATAAATAACGACAACCAATAGATAAAAAAATTAGGTTGATTCCAAATAAATATTATAATTTTAAAAATAATAATTTATATTTGAATAAAAAATTTAACTAATTTTAAATGTGATTTTATAAAAAACATCTAAATATATATATAATTTGATGAATCTTCTTATTATAAATCTATTGAGATTAATTAACATATATATTATTATACAGTAATTTATTATAAATTTAAGCCCACAATTTATAAAAAATATAATTTTTTAATCTATATATATATATGTGTGCGCGCGCGCGTCTGTGCGCGTAATGTACAAAAACTTATACTAGTTAATGTAAATATTTTTCTAACTCATGCGATTGCAACTTATAAATTTCTAGAAATTAAAGAGTAAGGATTTAATATTTCAATATTTCTGCTTCATCCTTAACCTTTTTTTCTCTCCTTTGTCTACAAATTAACTCCATATCTTAACATCTCAAAACACAAATTCAAAACTATAACTAACAAAAGTTATGGAGGAATGAAAAATATATTGTATTGTGTAATTGTTGTAATACAAAATGAACCATTAACCCATATTTATACTACTCAATCTTTGAAAAACTCAAATTTAAAATTCAAATTTACTAACAAACATTCCCTCCAAATCTAACAAACTAATGTGAAATATAACAACTATTGATAATAACCAAACTATTTTTCTCCAAATTCAACTTGTACAAATAAATAAGAAAACTAAGACTCATCTGTAACAACCTGGATCAGGTAGGTCCGTGAAGTACCAATTGGAAGCATATGATTGATTGTAACATTCCATTATTGCCATGTCACCACATTTGTCCTTGAAAATAAATATTTTCGATGAAAGTTCAGATGGGTGTTTAATAATTTTACATAGCTCAGAAAACAAGATGTTAGTTGAGGTTATAAAACTCTGAAACTCACCTCGTTTGGCGAATTTCCTATCCATATATGTTTTAGTTAGTTGTGATTTAATGTTCACTTCGTCTCATTTGTTGAGCCATACTTTTGTGATCGAATATTGTCCATATGTAGACATTGTGACCACTGGTTCAGATGCTTCCTGAATGTGCCATAACTTTCTATTCTGAAAATTGAATCAGATTTCTGAAACATTATAAATTAGAATCAATGTACATGACTCCAACTAATCCTTAATTAAAACAACAAATATTAATTATTACTAATGATCATACAATCTTATACGGACTTTCATCGAAGCCTTTTTTTTACATTAAAATAATAAAAGAAAATTTAACTAAATTTTATATGTTATAAATACTAGTAATCTAGTGAATAGATGAGAGCTATATTCCAACATTAAATATACCATACGATATTCAAAAAAGATTAAATGTAAAAAAATCGAGGGTTATATTATAAACACATTAGTTTGAGTTACAGACCTAGAAAATTAAAAGATGAGATCAGAATATTGATCATGATCATGAAAATGCATTGTACAAGCTTGACCATGACCGTAATAACTTATGAATATTCTCGGAACATCATCATTCTTTTAAACTCTTCAAAATCAAGGACTCCGTCGGAGTTAGTGTCATAAACGCGTATCATGCTTCTACAGTCCTTACCACTCGTCTCGTCCCACAATCCTAATCTCCTCAACACGCTTTGAAGCTCTTCACAGGATATGAACCCATCCCCATTGATGTCAAACACTCTGAACGCCTCTGCAAGATCACTTTCTTCCTGTACAATAAGGCCCCCACTTTCATCCTCGATTGGCTTTGTAATGGAATCCCAAAACATTAAGAATTCATCCAAGTTGAGGCTTGACTTCCCTACTGATGATTCGAGCTCGTCCAGGCGGAGATGAACTCCTATTCTTTCAAGAAGCCAGTTGAGCTCTTCTATGCTTAGAATGCCATCAGAATTCTTGTCGAGCTTGTGGAAAATCCGATGCAAGTCGTTGGTGGTTAGAGGAGTGCTCATGTTTTAATGGTCTAAATGTAACATAAAGACTTGGAATGAGTAGAGATGAATGTTGTGTGTTGTGTTGGACGTTTATTGTTGACAAAAATGTATTGCGTTGCAGGCGTTATTTATAGATCTTTCGTACTTTAAAGTACAGAACTCGAGAAATATGATGTCCCGAAAGTTCAGAGGCAACTTCTCAGGTAGAAATATCAAATGTTCAATTCTCTCAAGTTTCGAGCTTCATATTGTTCCTAATTTTGGACTTTTCTTCATGTACAGTAAAGTCATATTGAATTTACAAGATTATTGCATATTTATTTTATAAAGGAACCTGAAATTTGGTTTATGAATAAATTATTCACTCCTTTTATTGAGTGAAATCTTTTGCCTGGTGGCAACACAAATATTCCTCTTTTATTAAATATGATATCTCATTCCTTGTCGCAACTAGAGTATTAACTAACAAATATTAGAAGATTATGTTCCCAGTTATCATTGGAATCATTTGGAACTATTTTTCTAAGATGAGTGTCTTGAGGAAAAGCTGTCTCGGCCCGCTAGCCGGCCAAGCCGCTTTTTTATGACAAATATTAAATTTTGAATAATAATAATAATAATAATAAAATAAAACAAATTGATCCACTGATGTGAAGGAACGGGTTCGAACGACGGTTTGTTGATTGTCGTTCGGAAGTTTCTAAGAACTCGGATAACTCTAATATTTCAATCACATATCCAAACTGGATTCTCGTTTCAAGTCAGGTTCATTCTAACCTTGCGTTTCTTGCCGACCAAATTGTCGTAACGGCGCACCGCTACAATGTGGATCATACACTCCGGCAGAAACTAACATGCCAATTATGAAATTACAACAACTACACAATTTCTGTAAAGTATGGTGGCCACGTTTACCTCAAGAAAATATTAAATCTTGGAAGAAAACAACTTATAACTACTTCGAGTCAAGTTCTGGAGAGGAATAATATTTTCTTTGGTCGAGCAAGGATCACGAAGTTAGTGGTCTAACGTCACAAATACTAAATGACTTATTTTGCGTCAGTATGTGCTTCATATTATTTAGAACGACTCCAATACCTCTTAAATGATTTTCATTCTGACGGAGTATTAGTATATTCGTGAGTCTGCTAATTAGCGTGTCCCTCATTTCAAGTTAGATTAGGGCGCATTTTCTTGATATATTTAAGTCTCCAAGTATTTTGTGTTCCTTGAGCAATAATTGGAAAATATATAACAAAATAAACAGAAAAGGCCATTTGAAAAATTTAAACCAGCCCTTCCTCGCTGTGAAGAGCCGTTATTGCCTTCATAGGAACGTCGTGTGCATTGGATTCATCGTAAGAGGTAGCTTCTGCTTCGAACATCAGCTGCTAATCACTAGTTTGTGGTTCCAGAATTAGCAAACTCTCTGGGGACAAAAATCTAAGTAGGCAACGAAAGTAGAAGTAAATTCTGCATTGCCTTGCAAATTGCTCAGCGACTCATAAAGTCTGCGACGAAACTTTGTTTCAGTTCCTTTACAGCTTAGTCAATAGTCAAAACGTACAGATGAATCTTATTTTCCCACGCACTGATGAATCTTATTTACCGCATTTAACATTATCATTGACTGCTTTATTGGGTCCCCGTAGAATACCCCTTGATTTTGTTAATTCTGAAGCCTCTGATTCTTATTTTCCCAGGTACTGATGAATCTTTGTAGTCGACGGGTTCCAGGACCCATCCCTTGTTTTCAACCGAACGTCCCACTTTTACCCGTCAAAAGCATGGAATATTATAAAAGCATGACTTCACACAAATAGATTTCCAAGGACAAGCAAAGGTTGACTTTCACCGCCAAGTTTTTATCATTTCTTGTTGAGATTTGAGAAGATGTGATAACACTATGAATAAAGAGAACATTAAAAAGACTATGCTGATTCATAAGCCAATGGAGAAAATTCACAACCATAGCCTGTTTTAGGTACCCAGCAAAATTCCTACTTATCAATATGATCGAAAAAACAAAAAAATGCAAAATTATTTCAATGAAGTACAAAGAAAAAAAAAAGAAGAAAACAACAGTTATAAAATAGTACAAGGTCTGAAAGAGCAGTGGAACTATATTATACCACCCTAAATTAATTACCATATTAATTATATGTTTAACATTATCTTACAATTAATAAACATACTTATATAATTAATTATATTATAAAATTTTTAATAATTAAAAAATTTTCATTTAATTTTATATATCTAATGTTTATATCAGTTGTTTATAATTTATTTATCGATTATATATCATTTTATCATTAGCACAACTACAGCACGACCATACACATGACATGAAATATAGCTCGTGTTAGTTTAACACGTCTCATAGGCACAACCCTGAGTTAGACTAGCTTGCCCCTGCTTAATATGTAAGACGGTACCTGTGTCAATCGGACACGACCCGTATTGTACTTGCTGTAATTATAAATAAACCTGAAGTAAACTTGGAATCAAATTTAACAACACGTTCAATCTTATGACTATTTAATCAAGATCAAACCTCAACCACAACATAATAATCAGCACTCAAAATCAACAACTTTGTAATTCTTCAGTCAACCTAACATGTCATCTATATATTCATATATACATATATACTTACCGAAAAAAAAATATATACATATCATATACCAAAACATCATACCAACACACATATCATGCAAAATGTATATATATACATATATTTATAAAACATGTATGAGGTCAAGAGAGATTGTGAAGGAGCTGCAGCTGTCCCACCTGTTAATAAATCTTGAAAGGCTCTTATCTAACTACCTGGGTCTAAAACCAAAAATGCACATTTAATGAGTTCTGAGCTCAGTGAATAATCACTAATATTTATTAAATCACATATCATAATGTCAATAAATTATCAGATAAAACATTTATATAATCAACCATGCATAAAAATCATATATTCGTTTCAATCATATTAATATACTCTTTCTCCATTTCTATTCGTTCTCCTTTCTTTCTTGTTCTCTAGATTGATCAATATTTTATTCTCTACCATTTTTACATTCTCCATCAATCAATCCACCAATCCATATACCATTTCATATATCATTTAACATTAATATACATATGATCTCGCACCTACATAATTCAATATTGTAGCTTGTATGCTTGTCTCAGTTGAGGTATTCGAAGGTTTCTAGATTACACTGAATTTCTATGTGGTATATCATTTTTTTTATGTATGATTACATGTTCCTTTTATTAAATCGATTCACAAACTTCAAAATTCATATCTTTACATTCCTATATTCATAATCCTACTTAACCATCTTAACCTCTAACTAAATTCTCAAATTTACTTATCTTCTTAGTTGTGTTTTCTGATTTTTCAGTCGAAACTACATCTTTTTCCTTTGTCTTTAGGCTTGTGATTGATGAAAGCCAATGATCGATGGTTTTCTAAAAGTTTGAAAATTTTGTTTTACGTTTTTATAGGGAAATGAAGAAGAGCAGCAAGCTGCTAGCTTATATATTCTTCTTCTACTAGCACCTGCTTCTCCTTTTCTTAATTTATGAGAATTTGATAGTATGACATGGTTGTGTTACTTTATGACATTGCCCGTGCTACTGTACAACCACTGTGGTAAATAGCACGACCACTGTGCTCATCAATTCCCAAAAACATGCCCACTATAGGAACTAACACGGTCGTGCTCATACTTTTTCCAAAAGCACACCCACCACGCGCCTGTCTGTTGAACATCTGAATTCAACCTATTCAATTCTAACACTATTTGATTTACTTATTCATATATATTCTTAATCTTACATATTTTAAACTTCATACATTTGATATATTTTGGATTTCTGTATCTATTTCTTTAACTATAAGTTATTAGGATAGAGATGTGATAATTCTCCTGCTAAAAGAATTTCTTCCTTCAAATTCATTTTTTTTACTTTTACTGATTTCATTATCCTTTTGATTTTATTCATGTGTTCTATATATTATGTTTATATACTATGAAAAAAATTGAAATTCAAAGTTACCAATGAATAAATGTGTCTATTCTTTTATCATCCTGACCTCTGTCTCCCACGTCGCCTCTTTTATAACATGATTCTTCCATAGAACTTTAACACTGGGGAACTATCTGTTTCTTAATTGTTTGATCCTATAATCTACTATATATACTAGTTCTTCCACATAATCATGTTTTTCAAAATTTGTTTGAACATACTAACATGGAATACATCATGGATCTATCTCAATTCTGCATGTAATGTCAATATGTATGTTAGAGGACTAATCCAGTCAGTAATCTCATAAGGTCTAATATATATAGAGATTAATTTCCATTTGTTTCAAATCTCATTATTCTTTTCAAGAGCGAGACTTTAAAAAAAAAGACCTTGTCACCTATTTAATGTGTTATGTCTTCTTTATGCTAGTCATAATAAATCTTTTGTAGGTAAACCTTTGATCTCTGTCTAATACCATGGATATAGGGATCCATATAATCTTACTATCACCCAGATATACAACTTACCTAGTCGTTCCAGAGATATCCCTATTCGAATAGACAATAAATGCAAACTTGGTTAATCTATCAACAATGAACTATGCTGCATCTTTTCCATTCTGAGTGCGTGACAATCCTATCACAAAATCCATAGTAATTCTTTCTTATTTTTAGACTTGAATAAACAATGCATGAAGTTTACCTGTATATGCTTGATGTTCACCTTTCACTTGTTGACATATTAAACATTTGGATACAAATTTTACTACATCTTTCTTGATATATGACCACCAATAATGTTGTTTAAGAGTATAGTACTTTTTTTATACCTAAATGCATAACTTATGGAGCATTATGTTATTCATCCACTATCCTTTGCTTAATCACATCTATGTTCAGTACACATACTCTTGATCTCATCATAAATAATTCATCCACCAATTGAAATGGTGTCTCAATCCTTTTATCAATCTTTTCAATCGCCACTATACATTGATAATCTTGCTTTTGTGCTTCTTGTATCTTCTGTAATAACATCAGTTAAATACCAGTGTAGTTGTTAATACTCCCGATTCACACATTTCTAGCTTTGCATTTAAACTTCATAAAGCTATCAAATAGTGTCAGCTACAAACTAGATAACAAAACATTAGACTTCCTATTGAGCACATCAGTTACCGTATTTGATTTTTCTGAGCGATACTCAATCATGCAATCATAGTCTTTTAACAAATCTAACCATCTTCTCTGTCTCATTTTTAGCTTTTTTGGGTTATCAAGTATTTTAGATTTTTTTGATCTATATATATGTAAATTGTCTCTTCATATAAGTAATGTATCCAAATTTTTAGAGCAAACACTATTGTAACAAGTTCTAGATCATATACTGGATAGTTTATTTCATATGGTCTAAGCTATTTGAAAGCTATGCAACTACCTTTCCATTCTACATAAGTACACAACTCAATCATTGATATAAAACATCACTATATATTACGAATTGTCATGTGCTTGAAAGAATTGTAAAAATTAGAGCTGTGGTCAATATTTTCTTTAATTCATTAGAACTTTACTGACACTGCTCATTGCACTGAATTTATACATTCTTTATAAGTATCTTATCAGTGGTGGTGTTATAATTGAGAATCTCTCCATAAATCTTTTATAATAACCAGCCATTCAAAGGAAAATGTGTACCTGTAACACCCCAAAAAATATCAAGTAAATTTAGCAAAAATATGTCTAGAAAATAGTTGGGAACGACCTTAGAAACAACATGGGCATGCTGTTCCACAAACCGTTCCCATATTGTGGACAGATAGGGAAAACAACATGGGCATGCCATTTTGCATAGGAGAGAACGACCAGTGAAACTGCATGGGCATGTCGTTCCACAGACCGTTTAGCCTAACAGGAGTATTTGAAATAGACGCATTTTACAAGTGAGGAGAGAGGGAAAAACCATTTTCTTTTAACACAACCATTCTCTCGACAGAACCCTTCCCAAAACCTCAAAACACAATAGAAATCAGTAGCTCTTGCGAAGGAAACATAACCTAGATGAGTTCCACGGTTATGCCTCGATTTTCAGCAAGGTAAGCTCTGAAATTTATGTGAAATTTTAGATAAAAATGTGGATTTTAGAAGGGGTTTTGTGGGGTTTATATGGTTATTCATGATGGTAAGCATATTTAGTTTGTTATTGTGATTTTATGAGGGTTTTGTGAACTTAGGGTTTATCCAATTGGGGGATTTATGGGAAATAGGAATTTGAATATAGAATTGAGTTTGAATACATATGTAATAAGAAAAATGTGGTACAATTTGTGTAGGAGGTGACAAACGGAACCCGAATTAGAGATTAGTGCCGAATCGAATACGTGAGAAGTCAAGGTAAGTGTTCTTTGACGCTTACTATTGTATGCTTGTCTTTGTGTGGTTAAGCTTATGTGATAGACATTTTCTTTGATGAATTGGAAATGAAAATAATTTAAATGAAAGATCTGAATTGTTTATGCTTCTATGTGCTTGAATTGGAAATTTGTATGAATTGCTTGGAAATTGTGTGGATTATGATTGGCATTTGGTGAATGCTAAAAGATGATAGTAAAGTGTTAATGTGTTATGAAATGAGCTATCATGGCATAGTTATTATGAGTTGAGTTTTACATGTGTTGAAATGCAAATATGATAATTTGTGTTGAAATTGTGAAGTTACTTAATGAAAGTAAATTGTATAGTGGGATTAAATGATGATTTGTATGACCTTAAGGCATGTTTGTGAGTTTTCTTGATGGATTAAGGATGGATGCTTATATATATATTGGTGTTGAGATGGGCTATGTTTGCTTGGGTTATGGTACAATGTGATGTGGTTGTGTCTTACCACAAGTTGGCATTTTATGAATGATGGGTTGAATTATGTTGCTTTGTCATGTGCACGTCGTGAATATTCCCTTATGATTATGATGATGAACTCTTTTGAGTTATAAATATGTATGTCGATTATGCCACGAATTGGCCACTATGAGTGTGTTTGGTTCATGTTGTGATATAGAGGATTTGTGGAACATTCATGTGCATGTGTTATTGTGAAAATTTGAGATGAAATTTGGAAATGCATGGAGTTGCATTCACACATGTCATTATGGCATAACATAAACATTATTGTGTTCACTCTTTGAGACAACAAAAGGGGTTTTGTGCCCATAAATGAGGAAGAGAGTAGATTCTCTCTAACAAAAGAAAGAAATGGGGTCTTGGGCCCTTAAAAGAAGAGGAGAGTGAACTCCTTCGTATAAACAAAAACCAATGGGGTTTATGCCCACAAATGAGGAAGAGAGTGGACTCTCTCTTACAATAAGGCTCTGGAGCACAAACATTTTGTATGTTGCATTAGTATGTTCGGGAATGCATTCATTCATTTTATCATGCCATCCATACACTTGTGAACCTATAGGTTTTAAAAACTATGATGAATTTGATGATTATGTTGTGATCAGAATGTAAGGGATTTGTACGAAGCTATACGATGAGTTTGTGTGGGAATTGTGATTTGTATGTTTGGTGCCTCTTGTATGAATTATATGGAATGTGTAAAATCTTGTATGTATGGAAGTGAATGTATATGAGTTTGGGCTTTGAGTGATGAACACATGACCTTGTATGTCTCAAGATGTAATGATGTTTATAGCATGTGGCTATGATTACAAATGAAAAATACACGTGTGGTAATTTGATGGTGAGAATGAGGCATGTGATATACGTTTATGAATGGAATGAAACATGTGTGTGTGTATGTTGATTTGTTTTTTGTATGAGTAGAGTGAGTTGTATGTTGAGTGGCTTTGGAATGAAAGTAATGGTTTGTTCATATTCTTGAAAGAGTATAAATATATGATGACTTGAGATATGTTTGGTTGAGAATGGAGAAAACGTGAGTTTGTATGATATGTAATAGAGGATATGTTTTGTGGTTTGGCTTGTGAAATTGGCTCGTGAGTAATTGAAAATGAGAGAAATATAAGATGAATATGTGCATGATTGTGTATGATTACAATGTTTTATTATGGATGTTGGATGATTACTTAAAATGTATATGGATGTGAATTGGTTGAGTTATGGAAGTTGTTGATGATATATTGATGGTTGAAATTTATGATTAAGAATGAATGTGTTAAATGTTCAACATATGTTATGATGCTAGGGACTGGGTGCAAAATGTTAAGGGGATTAAAGTGGAAAGATGGAATGCTTAAGGCTGATATAATGTGTGTTTTGGTTTGGGAAATATTGTGCTAGATGTATGAATTAAATTGTATGAAA
>CANYCX010172826.1:0-13799 GCA_948193385.1 Breynia disticha f. nivosa | reverse complement strand
TTGATACCTCAAGCGTATAATTAACATTCTTGGATATTTTATCAAACAATATACCACAGGTCAATACATCATAAGATAAAATAATGCCTCATAATTTTATTACTCAATAATAAAAGTTACAAACAATGCATTGGGTTAGGGCTTACACTAACACTAGGTTATAGAGGGAGGAGTTTGAGCCTTGATTTGATGTTATCTCCTTGAAATCCTAGTGTTTGTTGGTGGGTTTGATGTTTAGGAGGGTCGGAGCTGATTGGGAAAGGGTTTGGGAAGGTAAGGAGTGATATGAGGGTGACTTTTAGGGTTTGGATATGTTTTATGCCCCTTTTAAAACTGTCCGTCTGACACGAACGGTTTGGGGAACGGTTTACCAAACCGTTCTCCAACCCGTTTCAACCTCCTGACAGCTCCACCTTCAACATAACGGTTTGGGGAACGGTTTGCCCAAACCATTCTCCATCCCGTTTCACCCCTTCTTGCAACCTCAAACAAACAAACGGTTTGGGGGAACGGTTTACCAAACCGTTCTCCATCCCGTTCCCAGCTATTCTGGGCATTTTTTCGCAACTGTCTTCGAAATTATACGGTGTTATTTTTGTGGCGTTACAATATCAGTGTGACTTGATCTAGTCTCGGGCATGACTTGACGTCGTCTTGGATGGATACGAGTGTGGGTCGACCGCATCTCCGTGGGATTTGAGCGTGACTCAACAGTGTTTCGGTGTTATATGATCATAACTCCAGCCCATTACGGCATGGCTCTATGGGATTAGAGTGAGGCTCAGCTTCGTCTTCGCATGAAAAGATTATGGTTCGGGGTTACTTAATCACGTATAAACATCGTCTAAGCATCACTCAACCTTGTCTTGATGTGACTCATCATCATCTAGGCATGATTCGAAAAATGACTCCACCGCATCTCAGGGCGACTCAACCCGTCGCGACTTGACTTTACCCTGTCTCGGCGTGACTCGATTGTATCTGGACTACATCTTGGCCTTACTCGACCCATCTTGGCTGATTTGATCCTCTCTCAGCATGACTCGACTGTGTCTCAACATGACTCGATGCGTCTTATCGTGATCCAGGGATCTGAGCTTAATTGGATCGTGAATTCGTCACTTTTTGGCATCATCTGAGCTTAATTGGATCGCATCTCCATGGGATCCAAGCGTGAATCGACCGCTTCACGACGAGATCTGAGAATGACTCAACCTTGTCTTGGCGTGACGCCATTGCGTCTCTGTGTGATTTGAGCATGACTCAACCGCATCTTGGTGAGACTCGAACGCGTCTTGGCATGAATCGATCTGATCTCGACCTGACTCAGCCCCGTTTCGACGAGACTTGACCGTTTGTCGAAGTGACTCGACTGCATCTTGGCCTAACTCGACCGCTTCACGATGTGATCCAAGTCGTGACATGACCGTTCTCCCCTTTAGTTGACCCCATCTCGATGTGATTTGAGCATGTCTTTGCGTGATTCGACCACATCTCGATGTGATTTAAGCGTGAGTGTATCGCCCCTCAGAGTGTTTGGAGCTTGACACGATCACGTCTCGGCGTGATTGAGCAAGATTCGATCGTGTCTCGATGTGATCTAGGTTTGATTCAAAGAGGTCTCAATGTGATCTAAGCATGACTCGACCGTGTCTTGGCATGAGTCAAGCGTGACTCAACCACGTCTCGTCGTGACTCGATCCCATTCAGCATCACTAGACCATGTCTCTGGGAGACTCGAGCGTGACTAGACCCCATCAGGGCATGATCAGAGAGTTACTCGACCCTGTCTTACCATGACTTGACCCCTTCTTGGCCTGATTCGACCATGTCTCTAGGTGACTCGACTGCATCTCTACTACATCTCAATGTGACCACACCTTATCAAAGCATAACTCGACTGTGTCACGGTGCAACTCGACCTAATATTGGTGTGATACGACCATGTCTCATCAACACCCGACCTTGTCTCAACGTGACTCGACCCTGTCTTAGAGTGATTCGACCCTGTCTCGGCAGGACTTTGTCGTGCCTTGACGTGACTTGAGTACATCTCGAACACGTATCGGCATGACTCGACCACAACTCGTTGTGACTCAACCCTGTCTCAGTGTCACTCGACCCTCTCTCAGTGTCACTTGACCCTGTCTCGCATGACTCATCCACATCTTGGCATGACTCTTTCATGTCTCGGCTTGACTCGCTCACATCTCGACCGCGTGTCAGCATGACACAACCACCTCTTGACATGACCCCACCATTTCTTGCGGGATCCGAGGGTGACTCGACCGTCTTAGCGTGACCCTAGCCTTACTCGACTACATCTCAGTGGGACCAGAACCTAACTCGACCACGTCATGATGTGATACGAGCTTGAGCATCTCAGCATGGTCCGAGTGTGACTCCACCCAGTCTTAATGTGATTTGACCTTAACTCAAGGTTACTCGTTCCCTTCTCATCATGACATTACCACACCTCGACACGACTTGACCCTATCTCGGCATGACTAACCGTTTCTCGGAGTGACTCAACCGCATCTTGGCGATAGTCGACCGCATTTCAGCGTGACTCGACAAAGTCTCGACGTGACTCAATATATCTCGACCTTACTCGATCCTATCTCAGCATGTCTTTACCCAATCTCAGCACAACTAGATAGTGTCTCTGTTTTATTCGACCATGACTTAACAACTTCTCGAAGTTACTCCATCGTATCTCTCGTAACTCGACTGAGTCTCGTCGTGACTTGACCTTCTCTACGCATGACACGATCACGTCTTAGCATGACATGACCTAGTCTCGGTATGACTCGCCATGTCTCAGCGTGACTTGATCGCATCTTGATGTTGTCCTAGAATGACTCAATCGCGTGCTAGCATCATCCGAGAATCCGCTTCTTGAAGTAATTCGAACGTGACTCGGCCGCATTTAGGAAGCACCTAATCGGGACTCGAGCGCATCTCGGTGTGATCCAAGCATTAATCAACCGTGTCTCGGGATAATCCAAGCTTAACTCGACCTCGTCTTAGTGGGATCCAAGGGGGACTTGACCGGGTCTCGTCGTGTTTTAGAATAACTCAACCATTTTATGACGTCGTTCGAGAGTGACTCATCTGCGTCACGGCGAGAATTGAGCATGATTGGACCGCACATCGGCATGACATGACTTTGTCTTGGTGTGACTGTACCACGTCTCAGTGTGAATTGATCGTGCATCGGTTGTGTCTCGAAGTGACTCGACCTTGTCTCGACTGTGTTTCAGCATGACTCGACCCTTTCTCAGTGTTACTCGAACGAGTCTTGTTATTACTCGACCCAATTTTGCCATAAGTCGACCCCTTATCGGCGAGACTCGACAAGGCTCGGCAGGATCCATACGTGACTTGACAGCGTCACGACATGACTTGACCTTATGTTGGCATGACTCGACCGCGTCTCGACCACATCTTTACTTGACTTGACTCTATCTTGGCTTGACTTGATCGTATCTCGGAGTGAGTAGACCCTGTCTTCGCGTTATCAAAGCCCATCATGATATGAGTCGGTCGTGTTTTGAAATGAGCCAAGCATGATGCAACCACGCCTCGGTGTGATCTATGCTTGACTCGACTGCGTCTCAAAATGATCCGACTACGACTCAACCGCGTTTCAGCATGATCCATGCGTGACTCAACAACGTGTCAACGTGAATTGATTCTGACCCCAACCCGTCTCGGTATGATATAAGCTTGAGTCTACTGAATCTCTGCTGACCCGAGTGTGCCATAATATGATTTCAGTGTCATCTAAGCATGACTCGATTGTTTGTAACTTTTATTATTAAGTAATAAAATTATGAGGCATTATTTTATCACTTCATGTATTGACCTATGGTATGTGTTTAATAAAATATCCAAGAATGTCAAGTAAGAGATTTAGGTATCAAGGTTGAGGACGTTGATAATAGTACATGGAAGTTATGAGATTTACATTCGAAATATCCCTAGTCGCTTGTTTGCATGGGAATGAAAATGAATTAACACTATTATGTACTTTGTAAGTGCTCATGTTCTACGAATCCCAGATATTTGGGATATTTAACAAAGTGCATAGGTACAATGTAAGGACGTTGTATTTGGAGAGTGATCACTATTTGCTAAGTCAAATATTATCCTTGGATGGAAAAACATTGTCTCTTATTGTGATTTTTAATGTACTTTGACAAATGCCTAACGTGACCGTAAAAGGTTGACAAGTATGGGTATGATTGGGTATGGTAAGAATTACTAGTCAAAGCATCAGTGAAGTGAAGGTGTCACTGGTCACTTGATAGGCAAGATTGGGAAGAGTGTGGCCGCATCCGAATGAAATGATTTTGTCATTTATTTGAACTTATAAATTTTTTCATAGGGATCAGGAAAGTGATTTAGCAGTAAATAGACATGCTTTATGCTAATCATGATATCAGAGGTCAAGGGATATTTTGAATTGTAGTAGAGCTATGGGCAGCGCTCGTCATCTATTTAATTTAAGATGATCATAGTGTCTCACTTGAAACCGCCTATTATTTATGAATTGTTAAACCCATTACCTTTATTAAAGAGTCCCACAGATCGTATATGGATAACGAAAAACCAAAAAGGGTATTTTTGATTGTTCACCTTAGGTCAAAATTCAAGTATTTGGTCGGATCGACCATTTGTGCCAATTTTGGGAATTGGCCCCAATAAGGATGAGAAATATCATTTATAATTTCTTACACAACTTTTAAGACAAAGATTATTTATAAAATATGATGTCTAAAGTGAAAATATGTAAGTAGATAAATAGGAGAAAATTTAGGAAGCTTGTCTTGAGTTTAGACAAGATTAACGTGAGATAAATTAAAAAAATTCTTGTTAATTATCCACATTAGGTCACGGCAATGAGGGTGTTTTTAAATGAATTTTATTTTTGTTAAACACTTAACAAAGTTCTAAAACACCACCCTATTGTCGTGATCCTTCCATTAAAGTCATATGATTGATTATTGGGTTTTTCTCTAAGAGAGACGTGAGATTAAGAGGTTGAACATACCGTTTGATCATCGCGGTGTCCTTCGTTTCACAAGAATCTCATTATTTTGACAAGAAAAAGGTGAACCATAACTATGCTTAGTCCTAGTACACTTTTCGCTAATCTGTGTATTAATTTTGTACAGGAAATTCATCTGTAGTTCTCAAAAAAGGTGTCATAATTGTCGTCTCGGAGTATTTGCAGACGATAATACTTTCTTAGCACATATTCCCATGGCAAAGAACGAGAGGAAGAAAAGTAAGTCTTTTTCGTCAAAGTTTTCAATTTTTCATTAACTAGCTATCATACATGAATATGTTGTTAATCTCGATTTAGATGACGATCTTGACTGTCTTTCTTGAGTTTTTATGTGTTATGTCCACTGCTATGAACCTTAGAACTCATTAGAAACTCAACAATCTCAACTTCACTCGAAAGCAACTTAGAGTGACTTGAACTCATCTCGGGGTGACTCGACCGCATCTGGGCGTGATCCCAGTGTGACTCCACAACGCCTCTGTGGGATTCGAGCTTTCCTTGACCGTGTCTCGTTGTGATATGAGCATGATTCAACGTGTGTTGTCATGATTCGAATTTAAATCAGCCGCATCTCAACCTGATATGAACATGACTCGATTACCACTTAGTAGGATGCAAGCATCACTCGATTGCATCTGGGCATAATCCGATGATGACTCGAGCCCGTCTCAACGTAACTCGACCCCATATTACCATGACTAAATTGCTTCTCAAGGTGACTCTACCACGTCTCGACAAGAATGGACCATGTGTCAGTGTGATTTGAGATCTGTGCATTGCGAGCCCATCTTGGTGAATTGGGAGCCTGAGCCTTATTCGACTGCGTCCAGGCGAGCTCTCAACCCCAATCCGAGCCTGACTAGAATGCATCTTGGCGGGATCTAAGAATGCGGCATTTTATCATTGTAGCTTCTCTATTCCTTGGGATGGGAGGGAGTAGGTCTTTCTTCATATTTGTTAGTTATCACAACTTCAGGTATATAAAGCAGCTATAAAACTTATGCTTGTCAATCAACTTCGTGATTTTGATTAACTCATGGGATTTCGGGTCCTTTTACTCTCTTTCAACTAGTAGTGCGACTCGACCACTTTCTGTCGTTACTCGACCTGTCTCAACGTGACTCTATGTCGTGTCAATGTTACTGACTAGCAACTCGACGACACTCGACCCAAGCTCAGCGTGACTCGACCTCATCTCGGAGTGACTCGACCCTGTCTCAACATGGCATGACCTTGTTTCGACATGACTCGATCGTGTCTTAGCTTGATTCAGCTTGACCCAACTACGTCTCAATAGGATAGCAGTTGAACTCATCTGCATTGCGGCGTTATCCGATTTGACCACGTCTCTACGTGTTTCGAGCGTGACCTGAACCCATCTCAGTGTAACTTGACTGCATCTCGATATGACTCGAGAATGTCTCGGCATGACTCGACTACGTCTCGACATGACTTGACCACGACTCGACATGTTTCGAGCATTCTCAACCGTATCTCGTCGTGTCATGAGCGTGACTCGACCATATCCATGCGTGACTCAACCATTTTTGGGAGTGACTCGACAGCGTCTTGACCGCGTCTCGACGTGAATGAACCCTGTATATGTGCGACTCGACCGTTTATGGTCATGACTCAACCTCATTTGGGAATGACTCGATCCCATCTCGACGTGACTTGACCTTGTCTAGGCGTGATGCGAGTGTGAATCGACCATATCTCGACGTGATTGAACCTCATGTGACTGTGACTTGACCATGTCTTGGCAAGACACGAAATTGTCTTAGTGTTACTCGACGTCTTCTTGACCACATTTCGGCATGACTCAAACACGTCTAAGCATGACTCAACCTTGTCTTGTTGTGATCTGAATCTCAGCATGACTCGACCTAATTTCGGCGTGAGTCGATCTCGTCTTGGCGTGATCTGAGGGCGAATCGACCGTATTTCGGTTTGATCCAGTCGTTAGTCGACCGCATCTCGGCATTTTCTGAAATTGACTCTACCGTGTCTCATCATGACTCGACCTCGTCTTTGTGTAACTCAACCACGTCTTTGAGTGATCCAAGTGTCACTTGGCTGCGTCTCATTATGACTCAATTGCTTCTCGGCAACATACTAGCATGACTCGACCGTGTCTCGGGGTGACCTTGACTGCATCTCGCCATCACTCGACCATGTCTCAACGTGACTCGATCATGTCTCAATGTTACTCGACCATGTCTCTACGCGATCTGAGTGTTACTCGTCTGCGTCTCGATGAGACTCAACCACGTTTCAATGAGACTCGACCCGGTCTCGATGTTATTCGACAGTAAGTCGATGAATCTCAGAGTGTCTTAACCGTGTCTGAACGGGATCTGAGCATGACTCGACCACGTCTGGTCGTGATTCAGTGTGACTTGACCGCATCTTGGCGTGACTCGTCCACATCTCGGCGTGACTCGTCCTCACCATAGTGTAACTCGACGCATGTAATCATGATATGAGTATGGCTTGACCGTATATTGGCGTGACTCGATCCTGTCTCAGTGCAACTTGAGATGTCGGCGTAACTTGACCGCCCCTCGACCGCGTGTCGTTATGACTTTACCGCGTCTTGGCGTGATTTGAGCTTGACGCGACTCCATCTTGGTGGGATGCCTGCATGACAAAATGAAAATTACTTATGACTCATCAGCCTTTTATGAGCACGTTAGGTGTATGTTAAAGTATATAAAAATCCATCTAGAGTTTCATAGAGATTTCAGGTGTAAGAACTTCGATATAAGACTTTCACTTGAGAATTACTTATGACTCTAAACCATGTACCTGTTCTCAATGGCACGTAGACATGTATCGATGAGTTCTAACTAACATCCCATTCCCTTATGTTCAGTAGAAGCGAACCCACTAAGTCAAAAGGAGCATGCTAGTCTTAATTCATATAGTATTCCCATAGTAGTGACTGACTAGGGATGTTTTAGAAAGAAATCTCTCACTTCAAAGATCCTACAGACATGCGTGTACACAAACATAAATATCGTGATACTCAATCACAAAATTCTACTCTTTCTAAGCGCACAAATATTAAAGAAAGATAGGATGAATTGTCCTGCAGGAATATAATCAAACAATGATTGCGCTAGGGCTTACACAAACAAACTCGACAATACCTTGACATGATTCGATCCCGTCTCGACGTGACTCGGCCGCATATTTGCGTGACTTAACCTCGTTTCATGTGACTCAATCGCATTTCAGCATGATTCGACTGCTACTAGACAACGTATTAGCGTGACTCGACCATGTTTCGATAGGAATGTCCCCCTCTAGGTGTTATTCGACACATCTTGTCATGATCCGAACCTGTCTCAACCGATCTCGGAGCGCTCCGAGCATGACTCGACCGCACTCAGCATGATCTTAGTGGGACTCGATGACATCTCGGAGTCATCCTAGTGTAACTCGACCGGGTATCATCGTGATTCGGGCATTACTCGACCATGTTTTGGGCAGATTCAAGCGTGACAAGACCGCTTTTCAACAAAATATGAGAATGACTTGACCACGTCAGAACGTATTTCGAGCGTAAGTCAACCATGTCTCGATATGACTCGACTGCATTTAGAAAGGACTTGAGTTAGTCTTGGAGTGACGGAATCTTGTCTCGAGATGACTAGATCACATCTCGATTGCGTCTCTGTGTGAATCCACTCAGTTTGGCCGTGACTCAACCATGATCCGAGTATGACACGACGGTGTCACAGCGTCACTGGACCCCATCTATGCATGACTCGACCCCGTCTCAATGTGACTTGGCTGCATCTCTGCATATAATGAGTGTGACTCACCTATCTCTTAGTGTGATCTGAGATTGAGTCGACAACATTTCAGCATGATTAAACCTCATCTTGATGTGCGTTGACTTTGTCTTGGTAGGACTCGACCATTCTCAACGTGACGCGACCGCCTCTCGACGTGACTACCGCATATTGGTGTGACCCAGGCGTGACTCGACCGAGTCTTGGCGTGACTCGACCATATCTCGACAATAATCAACCCACTCTCGGTGTGACTCAACGTAATCTCCACGTCGCTTGACCCCATCTCAGAATGACTCGACCCCATCTGACGTGAATCAATCTCGTCTCAGCCTGATACGACCCTGTCATGGCATTACTCTACTGGGTCTTGGCTTGATCCAACGTGACCCGGCCGCATCTCGACTAGACCCAACCGTATCTCGGTATGACTCTAGCACTTCTTGACATGACCTGAACCCTTCTCTACGCGACTCAACTACGTCTCAACAGATTTTGGCCGCATCTCGACGTGACTCGACCTCGTCTAGATGTGACTCGAACTCGTCTCAAGGGGATCTTAGAAGGACTCGACCGCATCTCGATAGATTTTGAACTTGAGCTGACCACATCTTGGCATGTCCTAACGCGACTTGACTGTGCTTCTACGTGATCCGAGCATTGCTAGAGCCCCTCTCGGTGTGACTTGACCGCATCTTGGCAAAACTCGCTCCCATCTCGGTATGACTCCTCCTCGTCTCGATGTAACTTGACCTGTCTCGGTGTCAGTTGACCGTCTCTTGACATGATTTGAGCGTGACTAATCAAGTCTTGTCATGAATCGACAGCTTCTTTGCGTGAATCAACCCTGTCTCGTCGTGACTGGACCCCATCTCGACATGACTCGACCACGTCTCGTTGTGATCCGAGCGCGACGTGGCACTGTCTAAGCTTGACCCAAGCATGAATTCGACGCATATCGACACGGTCCCAGCTTGACTCGATCGCATCTCGGCATGATCTGAGGCTAACCGGACCGTGTCTTTGCCTAACTAGCCTAACTATATTGCACCTCATGGTGACTCGACCACTTCTCAGCATGACAAGACCGCGCCTTGGGATGACTCGACCATGTCAAAACCTGACTCGACCGCATCTCAATGTGACTCCACCGCTTCTAGGCATGATTGTAACTTGTATCGTTGTGACATAACCATGTCTTGGCATGACTGAATCACTTATAGAACAATCTCGAAGTGCTCTGAGCTCACTCGACGTGACTCGACCGTATCTTATTGCCATTTGAGCTGACTCTACTTGCCTGACACGAACCCCTTCTAGGCATGACTTGACCCGGTCTCGGCATGACTCCACAACACTCAATATGAGTCGAGCTTGACTTGTCCATGCCTCAACGTAATCCGAGTGTGACTCAACCGCATGCTGGGGAGATCTGAGTGTGACTCCAACTTGTGTCGGCATGACTCGACTGCGTCCGTACGTGATCCCAACGTCACTCAATCTTGTCTTGGCGTTAATCGACCCACTCTAGGTGTGGCTCAACTACATCTCCGCGTGATCCCAGCATGACTCAACCGTGTCTCAGTGCTACTCGGTCATGTCTCGGCATGATTCAACCGTGTCTCAACATGATTCAAGTGTGACTCCACTAAATCTTGACATGATCCGAGCTAGACTAGAGTGCGTCTCAACCTCAACTAAGCATGACTTCACCTGTCTTGACGTGACAGGACCGCGTCTCGGTATGACTCGACCCTTTCTCGACATGTGTCGACCCCGTCTTGGCGTTACTTGACCGCGTCTCAGTGTGACTCCTCCCCGTCTCAAAATGATTTGACCCTATTTGGGCATGACTTGACTGCGTTTAGTGTGACTCGACAGTGTTGACCACATCGTGGCATGAAAAACCCCAATATGGCATGCTTGACCACATGTCAATGTGATTCGAGCATGACACTACATTTTGGCGTGGCTCTACCACTTGCTTGCATCTCTCGACCACATCTCGATGTAACTTGATTGTGTCTCGATCACATCTCACTATAACTCCAGAGTGTCTTGACCCTGTGTCAGCATGGTCCAAGAGTGACTCGACTGCGTATCGTCATGACTCAACTGTGTCTCAGCGTGATCCGAGCTTGACCCTAGCACATCTCGGCGTGGTCCGAGCGTAAATACCCATGTCTTGTTGTTATCCAAATGTTACTCAACCGCTTCTCAGCCTTATCTGAGCATGACTCGACAGCGTCTCTAATGGATCCAAGCGTAACTCAACTGCGCCTCAGCTTGACTCGACCTTGTCTCGGCCTTATCTGAGCATGATTCAACCGCTTTTCAGCGTGATCCAAACTTGGCTCGAATGTATCTCGACGTGATCAGAGCTTGAATGCCCACATCTCGTCATGATTCAATCGTAATGTGGCCACCTCTCGGCGTTATCTAATCATGACTCGACCGTATCTTGACATGATTTGAGCGTGATCTGAAGGTGACTCGACCGTGTCTCTACAGAATTTGAGCGTGACTCAACTGCTTCTAACATTACCTAAGAGTGACACGAGTACGTCTTGGATGAATCCGAGCATGACTCAATTGCATCTTAGTGTGACTCGACCGCGTTTAGGCGTATTCCACCATGTCTTGGCATCACTCAACCGTGTTACGATGAGATGCGCTAGTTACTCGATTTCGTCTATATGGTACATGATAGCATCTCGGCGTGATTCGACGGCGTGATTCGACTGCGTCGTTTGACCCTATCTCGGCATGACTCGATCGCATGTTAGTGTGACTCGACCGTGTCTCGACGAGTCTCGACGTTATCTCAGTTTCACTCTAATGCATTTCCGCGGGAGTCGACCACGTCTCGAAATGACTCAACCCTATCACGTCATAACATGACCTCGTTTTGACGAGACTTGAGCACAATTGCCATGATCCAATCGGGACTCAATCTCATTTCAGCATAAATAGACTGCATCTCGAGGTGACTCGATCACGTCACGGTGTGACTTGTCCGCGTCTTGGCGTGATTCTATTACGTCTCCACTTGATTCGAGCGTGAGATATCAACATGGATTGACCGCATCCTTGCGTGATCTAATCGTGAATCAACTACATCTCGACGTGACTAAAACCGTCTCAAGTTACTTCGACCCATCTCGACGTGATCTGAGAGAGAAATGACTGTGTCTCAGCATGATTTTAGTGTTACGCAATCTTGTCTTGGAAGGATCCTAGTATGGCTTGACTACTTATCGGCACGAATCGATCATTTCACAGCATAATTCGATCGCATCTGAGCGGGATAAGAGAGAGACTCGAGCCTGTCTGAGCGCAATCTGAGTGTGACTCGACCGCATCTCAGCCTGAACCGAGCAGGACTCCACCGCATCTCGACGTGATCAGAGTGTGATTCTATCGTCTCTTGACATGAATTGACCTTGTGTTACTCTATCTCCACCGCTTCTCGAGGACACTCGACATCGTCTTGCCTTAACACTTCCATTTCCCGGGGTGACACAACTCTATCACGAGCATGACTGGACCGCATCTCGGCTCGACTCGACCTCGTCTCAGCAAGACACGACACCAAATTAGCTTGACTTGACCTCGTCTCGATGTGACTTAATATCATCTTGGCATGACACGACCCTATCTTCACCTCGTCTTGACTCGGCATGACACGTCCACATCTCGGTGTGACCTGTCCGCATCTCAAAGTGACCGGGTTTCGGTGTGACCTGACCCGTCACGGCATAATACGACGACGTGTTGGCATAACCCCACCCCGCCTCGGCGTAACTTGACCTCATCTAGGCATGACTCGACCGCGTCTCGACTTGACTTGACTTCATTTCCACATGACTCAATCCATCTCTGAGTGACTTGAACGAGTTTCGGCGTGATTCGACCCTCCTCGACATGACTCGACCCTTTCTGGACGTGACTCCACCGTGTCTCGGTCGGATCCAAGCGTGACTCGACTGTTAGAGTAAGCCCTAGCCCAATACATTGTTTGTAACTTTTATTATTGAGAAATGAAAATATGTGGCATTATTTATCACTTCATGTATTGACCTGTCGTATATGTTTGATAAAATATCCAAGATTGTTAATTAAGCACTTGACTATCTAGGTTGAGGACCCAAAGAGTAGAACCTGAAAGTTATGAATTTAACTTTTTAAATATCCCTAGTTGCTTGTTTCTATGGGAATAGAAATGAATTAAGACTAGTATGTACTTTGTAGGTGATCATGTTCTACAAGTCATAGATATTTGGGATATTTAGCAAAGTGCATAGGTACAATGTAGAACATTGTATTTGGAGAGCGATCACTGTTTGCAATGTCAAATATTATCCTTAGACTGAAAGTCACTATGTCTTTTGTTGTGATTTTTAGTGTACTTTGACATACGCCTAATGTGGCCGTAAAAGGTTGACAAGTATGGGTATGATTGGGTATGTTAAGAATCATAAGTAAGAGCATGAGTGAAGTGAAGGGATGGACCCTCTCAATGACAAAAGATATCACTGGACGCTTGATAGTAGAGCTGTCAAAACGAGTTGGTAGGTCGTGTTCGTGTCGTGTCAGCATACTCTATTGACCCGTTTATGCTTGACACGAACACGACACGATTAATAAACGGGTCGAAAATTCAAACACGAACACGACACGCTAATAAACGGGTTGACACGACACGACACGACACAATTAAATTCGACCCGATACGACACGACACGACACGACACGACACGAGACAATTTGTCATGACACGACCCGACACGACACGACACGAATTGAGAAAAATTCAAATAAATTTTTTATTAAAAAGCTCCAAATATTCATATTACAAACAACAATATTAAAACAAACAATTCTAAACATAACAAAATAAGTATAGCATAAATAACAATGTCACT
>CANYCX010172818.1:0-17572 GCA_948193385.1 Breynia disticha f. nivosa | reverse complement strand
CACTTTTCTTGATCTCTATGACAAAATTGATAAGTTCGAATAAATGACTTAATCATTTCATTCGGGTGCGGCCACACTCTTCCCAATCTTGTCTATCAAGCAGCCAGTGATATCATCTCTCATTGAGAGGGTCAATCCCTTCACGTTATTCGCTCCCACTTCCACTCTAGAATAGCTAAAGAACGAAGCTTTCCAGTTGGAGCTTGATGTTCAGATTTGATCCAGACAATTTGCTACAAACTCTGCAATTTCTTTCTTCATGCCTAGCCACCAATACAGTGGTTTTAAATCCTGGTAAATTTTAGTACTACCCGGGTGCACTGAATAACGCGAAGAATGAGCTTCCTGCAATATTTCTTCTTTCACCTCCAGAAAGTCTGGCACACACAGCCTAGCCCCATAGTAAAGAATGCCTTGATCATTAAGCACATATGGAATTTTTCTCCCCGTTCCACTTTTCTTCTGGCAAGTTTTAGCTTTTCATTTTCCATTTTCTTTTCTATTCTTTTCCCCTCAGGATCAGTCTCACCGATATGTTAGCCAATAATCCTTCCTCAATCACCTGTAACTCCAACCGTAATTCTGTCATTGTAAAAAGAGACTCCACACTATATAATATACCATCCCCCTGCACCTGAGATTTCCTTCTCAAAGCATCAACTACCATATTAGCCTTGTCAGGATGATATTCAATAGAACAATCTTAGTCCTTCAGCAGTTCAATCCACCTCCTTTGCCTGAGGTTCAGCTCTTTCTGGGTCGTACATACTTCAAAGTTTTGTGGTCGCTAAAGATCTTAAAGGTTTGTCCATAAATATAATGCCTCCAATTCTTTAGAGCATGTATGATGTTTACGAGTTCCAAATCGTGTGTCAGATAATTTAACTCATGTGGCCTCAACTGCCTCGAGGTATATTCAATAACCTTACCATTTTGCATCAACACACCACCTAGACCCATCCCAGAAGCATTAGTGTAAATGACGTACTCTTTGTCTTCTGATGGCAAAGTCAGTACTGAAGCCTTCATCAACCTCTGCTTAATTTCCTCAAAACTGCTCTGGCCCTTATCATTCCATTCAAACTTGGCATTCTTACTCAACAAACTAGTCAATGGCCTCGCGAGAATCGAGAAATCCTGGATAAACTACCGATAGTAACCTGCCAAGCTTAGAAAACTCTGTATTTCAGTCACATTCTTCTGAACTTTGTAGTCCTCCACAGTATTAATCTTTGAGGGATCGGGTTGCACTCCATGTCTGGAAATCATATGACCCAAAGATGCAACCTCTTCCAGCTAGAATTTGCATTTGGAAAACTTAGCATACATCTGTCTATCCCTCAGTATCTGCAGTACCACCCAAAGATGCTCCTCATGCTCTTCTCGACCCCTAGAGTATATAAGGATATCATCTATGAAAACTACCACAAAGGTGTCCAGATAAAGCTAAAAAATCTTGTTCTTAAGAGACATCAATGCAGCTAGGGTGTTAGTCAGCCCGAATGGCATCACCGTAAACTCAAAATGGCTTTATCGAGTCTTGAACGTTGTCTTAGGCACAAACTTTTCCTCCACTCTAAGCTGCCAGTACCCCGACCTTATATCGATTTTAGAGAAAATTACTGCCCCTTCAGCTGATCCAGAAGATCGTCTATTCTGGGTAACGAATATTTATTCTTTATAGTCACTCGATTCAGCTGACGGTAGTCGATACACAACCTCATACTACCATCCTTCTTCTTCCCAAATAAAACTGGTGCTCCCCACGAAGAAATACTAGGTCGGATAAACCCTTTGTCAAGTAGTTCCTCCAACTGCTTCTTTAGCCTTATATCGATTTTAGAGAAAATTACTGCCCCTTCAGCTGATCCAGAAGATCATCTATTCAGGGTAACGAATATTTATTCTTTATAGTCACTTGGTTCAGTTGACGGTAGTCGATACACAACCTCATACTACCATCCTTCTTCTTCCCAAATAAAATTGGCACTCCCCATGAAGAAATAATAGGTCAGATAAACCCTTTGTCAAGTAGTTCCTCCAACTGCTTCTTCAGTTTCTTCAGTTCTGTTGGCGCCATCCGATAAGGTGCTATCGATATTGGGGTTGTCCCTGGTATAGTCTTAATTTCAAAGCCAACGTCTCTGCTATGGGGTAATCCGGGCAAATCTTCTGAAAATACATCTGGATATTTGCGTACCACTAGAACATCAGACACCCCCACACTGGTGTTCGTGGTATCCACTACACTGGCCAAATACGCCTCACACCCATCTTTCATCAATCTCACAACTTGTACAGCAGATATCAGACAAGAAGGCACTATCCTTCGATCTCCCACAAACAGTACCTCCTTTCGTCCATTGACATCAATAATCACTTCCTTCGTAAAATAATCAACCATGGCTTTATGTGTTGAAAGCCAATCCATGCCCGAAATTAGCCTAAAATTCTCCAGATGAATCACCACCAAATCCGCCCGGAACTCACGGTCGCCTATTACTATCGGACAGGTTTTTACCGCCTTCCTCACTCTAACCAATTCCCCAAACGACATCGACACCTCAATAATATAATCTAGAGCCTCTACCCCCATATTAAACTTCAATGCATGATCATAATATATAAATGAGCAAGATGCACCAGAATCTATAAGCATATAAATGTGAAAAACTAAATATAAACAGTACCAGAGATCATATTCGGGTCATCCACTGCGTCTACTCTGGCTATGGCATAGACCCTGGCCTGAGGTACTGTTGCGGCTAGTGGCTGATTAGGTCAGGAACCCTTGGACTGTGTACCAGCTCGTCCAGACTGTGCTCCTCTGCCTCTGTTTCTAGCAGTGCTTCTCAAATTATCCCCAACACTGCTATAGGTATGTTGCGCCTTGGATTCATCATTATGCTTCTGATAAAAATCTTTCGCCATGTGCCATCTCTTCTGGAAATAGAAACAGACGATGTCTGACTGCTTCCTTCCCTTATACACACTCTGACCATCCTGTCTAAAGAATGTTCTACCTGAAGACCCTGCTCCTCTGCCGCCAAACATCTTTGATTTGGTCCCTCCAGAAACCTGTGAATTGAAGCTCTTCGCCCCTCCTGAGCTTCCCTCTTGTTTATCTTTCTTTGCCTCTAGAAACTTCTCCTCTCCCAAATTTTTCTCTACCCTTAAAGTAGCAGCAAGCAGAGTTGAATAACTGGCATGTTGTATTTCCAATAGAAGCCAGATCTCCCGCTTCAACCTCATCTCGAAGCAATCTCTCTTTGACTCATCAGTGGCCACTTCCTCTGGTGTGTATATGGAGAGTTGGGTGAATTTCACCTCATAATCAGCTACTGAGAGGTCACCCTGCTCCAACCTCAAGAACTCTGCCTTTTTCTCCCTCCAGTACACTGGTGGAGTGTACTTTTCAAGAAAGGCTATCTGGAATTCCTACCACGACATGGTGAGTGGTTCATTTGTGTTTCGGGTATCATATCCCACCAATTAATTGCTACCCCTTCAAACAACGAGGTAGCATACTAAACCTTTTGCACAGAGGTGCAATTTATTCTCTGGAGGACTCTCTCCGTATCTCTCAGTCAATCCTTAACAACAGAAGGATCGGTGGTGCCTGAGAAGGCTTCCCTCCCAACTTTCAAATCTGCTCATAATTTCTATCAATCTTTAGCCTCTAGACTCGTGGTAACTATTCCCTTGCAGTTGCCCCTAATAAGTCTAGAAGTTGTTGAACAACCTGAGGCTGAGCTTGTGTTTGAGGGTTGGTAGGTACTTGTTCACTTGCGTTGGGAACATTAATATTCCCATGTACTTGCTCAAAAGAACCAGCGGCTACTTGTCCACTATCTCCTTGTCTCTCCTCCATTCTAAATCACAAAAAAAATGAGGAAAAAGATTTCCATTTAGAAATATAGAAGGACAATGCACATTCCATAAATCTTACATTCATGCTATTAAAACTCATTGGAGAAATCCCAATCATATAAGTTTTAAAACCCATGACATCAAGAACCGAGGCTTTTAACAACCTAAGCTCTCATACCACTAAATGTGACACCTGAATTTAATTACCATCTTATGTTAATATCTTATTTCTTTTGAGATGATAATTGAACCCGGACATCATATTGTGTAGAAATAATAAAATAGACACAAATTTTAAAATGGAAACATAAATACAATCTTTAAGGAAAATATATCTTTACAATGTTTCAAGAAGGACAGTTTTCCAAAAATATACCAAGGTACAAATGTTTTGGTTACGAGCGAAAAGGAATTTATTCAATTCCATTACACTTACAACTAGACTCAAAAAAATATGCACTATCTTAAAACAAAACAAATCTCCGTGCACAACCCACCTTGGTTCCTCGATCATTGAAGTCGTTGTTGGAATCAAGCAATATCTACCCTTCTCGTATCAGAATGATTCTCCCCTCAAGTTCCTGCCCACACGGCAGGCATAAAACGCAATGAGTCACGAGACTCAGCAAGCAACACTTACCAAATGGACAACATTCCACACAAACATTATTAAAAACATTCATTCCACCACAACACAATGTTCCAGTCAAATTGGTAACACCAGATAACCATAAAGCAAATAGACACTCAACAGGATATCATTCAAACAATAACCAAACATAACAATTCTCAAAATCTGTAACCCAGCGATCGACATGTCATCAGCCTGAACTACGCGTAGTGGTGGTAGAGTATGCGTTGTCGCTGCCAACTTGCGTAGTCCAGGTACGTAAAACACATGGTTGTGCCTGAAGTACGCGTAGTCACAGCGACTGTGCGTACTTAGCTGCCGCCATGTTTGGATCTCTGGTATTCTGCGTAAAACTCAATAAAAACTCAAACCATACAATCCAACCACATTCCACATTATCAATTTAACCTCTTAATGCCATTTAACACTCCAATTCCATTCTAAACCAACGTATAACTAATTAATCACACATATACTTGCACACAAGCAAGCCATGATCAATCATTCACATATCAAGAATCAACACTCAATAAATCTAATCCATTTCCACTCATAATTTACATAAGAATACCTGAATGGTTACACACGTACATACACTTATACCATTATTTAACAAACACAGCCACACCACTACTAAATCCTCAAAACACAGCACTCATTTCTCCAGTCACACACGCAACCACTTCTTTCATTTAAACATACACTCATACAAACGCATCTAATACCGCTTAATGATTGTGAATGAATGCACTCTAATGCATTTCAATGCAACACTCATGAATTTCGACTCTGGTATCCAAATTACACCCTTATTTGGCCTTTTTTTACGTTTGCAAACGGGCCTCGTCAACCGGGAGTATGTGGTTATAATTACTATGGACCATAGATTTTTACCCCCTTGCTTGGCCTGTATAACACCCTTTAATTGGCCTAGCACGCTTGAACGCTAAAAGTGAACTAAGTCTTATGTTGTTCTGCGGTAACGTATGTTTTATATATTAATGCAATTTATGCTCCCGAGAGCCATAACCACTCCCTCAAATATATTGCTCACTAAGAGCTATTATTTAAATTCAATCTTACCACTGAATACTCACATGCATAAATACCATGATAATGCTCTTATGACCAAAACATGCATCAATATCATTTCCAAATCATGCCATCTCCAACATGCTGATTCTTTCACATATGATAAATCGAATAGCAGCACACATATCAAATCCATACCAGTCACACAAGCTTTAAACCTAACCATCACGTTAGGTATACGATCAACAATCATTTCCAAAACCAGCACTAACAACACATTATGCATTTTCCACAACAATCTTATAAGAACATACCCAATCATCCTATGTTATAACGATCAACCATATCCAATGAATTCAAACATTCCACATATACAAAATATACAACCAAGGAATATTGCATTCATGTTGCTTACCTGGCAAGAAACTCCTAACGCTCTGGCCGGAAACCTCCCTCTCCAGAATTTTGACATCCTATTATACAAGTTATAACTTTACATTAATTACATACACATGACATTGTACAAAGATCATAATTGACGATGTTTACGTGTCTACACTCTTAATTGCCCCCATTTCACTTCTTTTTCCCTTCCTCTCATTAATGACTCCCAAGTACCTTAACTTAATTCCTTTTTCTCATCCCTTCACCAACCACCCTTAATGTTTCTAATAGATTCATTTAAGTATGCTTTACAATTCTTACCATTCACACCTTCATTAAACCCAATTTCTTACACTCTTCCTTACAAAACCCTACACGATTGTCCTATCCTAAATACATTCTCTCTCATCAATTAACACCCAATCATATTGACGGTCAAAACAACCTTAATAGCGTCTAAAGATTCTTACCAAAACAACCGAACTCGAAATTGAACCTCGGCTTAAGAAACCCAAACCCGTCACTATTCACCAATGGCTTTCAAACCTAAATTTTGGACACCTAAAATGCATTTTAACACCGAAAATGGTTACTAACAGATAGTACACATGTTAAGCTTTCCAACGAGCCTATATTTTCTCAAATCGGAGCTTAAACGAAAGAGATTTAAGGCCAAAATCTAGGGTTAGAGTTCAAAAACGTGATTCACTAGATCATGTAAGGAATTCTTACCGAAATTCAGTCCTCGATCGATCTCACGACTCCCAAACGGTAGGATTTCCCCTAGGGAAGCATTTTCTAGGCTTTTTGGCTTTCAAATGATGGTAAGGAAGAGAGAGAACATGTTTGGAAAAGTTTAGAGAGAGAGAGGAACAAAGGCATATATAAATGTTTGGTTTGGACGGTTTTGCCCCCGGTCACTATCGGTTCACTGTTCTTTCGTTTTCTCTTTTCCGGTTGACGTAACAACCTCCGATTTTTATTTTCCACTAATTTTCATTCCTCATACCAAATTATTATTTAATTTAATTCGCGAAAAAATTATTTACGCTTTCTATATATTTACTTAAAATCCACCAAATTTATCAAAATTTTCAAGCGTTGCATTTAAACACATCATGCAAATCATGACCCACATAGAAATCATAAATTGATTATAAGATCATCACACCAAGAATTCTTAATATGAGAATAAGATCATTCCATTTAACATACTTAACAATATTAGGACATAAGGCTTTTAAACATATCATTGCTCTCAGTTTCCTTGTTTTTCATCCAAAACCAATATGATCAAACATACAAATGCTAATGGTAAGTGTACGAACACTTACCTCAATAAGTGTACGAAGTCAGCATCGGGCTCAAATTCGATCCAAGCCTTGTATAGCTCATCCTATACAAATTTAAATATATAAAGGATGTCAATGAACTTAATCTTAACTCGTTTCACAAATCAAAAAATTAACTCATCCTTTGAACTTCATTTCTCAAATTCATAGTAACCTTACCAACAAACTTTTTTCTCAAATCATGAGTTTTAAGTGTTCTTATCCCTTCTAACAAGTTCAACTAACTCATTTTTAATTAATTCACACAAAACAACACTAAAACCAATTCCTATTCCAAACTTCAGAAAATTTCAGCAGCTAAACACCCTTTTTCTAAAAATTCAAACTAAGGCCACAAACTTACCCTAGTGTAATTGACTTCCAAATTTTGCAATAAATATTTTTCTCCTTTCTTGAGAACACTCTTTCACAACTGTCATGGTTTCCAGCTGCTTCCTCATGCATGTTCTTTGTTTTTTTTGCTATATTTAGAATAACATAGTATTCAACAGTCGGTATGTTCATAATATCCCAATTGACACGACCATGGGCGTGGGTCGTGCTCCAAGTCGTGCCGTGAAACTCAATACAAGTTTCTGTTTAGTCGTACACGATCTCTATTTGAATTAATTTCAACACAGGGTCGTGCCAATATCCAGGTATGAGCACGATGTCGAGCTATTCAACTAGCATGAGAACAAGGTCGTGCTATGTAGTGTGACCATATTCAACACATTGCACAAGTGTACTCACCAAGTAGTATAAAAGAAGCTTTTTAAGACTCGAGTATCAAACCCTAGAGACTTATCATACGTATTAGCAACTTTTTCAATCAATTACTTAACTAAATGAGTATGTGAGAAATTTGAATTTAGAAGAATTAAACTAAATACTAAGACAATTAATTAAAGCGATGCCTAGTTGAATCCCTCCTGACTCAATGTTATGCGTCTTTAATTTCCCAATGCTTGCTAAGAAATGTTATTCATAGATACGATTAGAATCTCGGTCAAGCAATCTAAACTTTCACCTAACTCTTATGACTACTATTGGTCAAGTAGATAGCCTTAAGAATCAAGTTGTATTGTAATTGTAGATAAACAATTCCAAACAATTAAACCAATTAACCCAATAATCACCTATGTTTAGGTTAAAGAATCAATTAATTTAACGCTCTATCATAGCAAATGAATATACCGGCAAATATCCATTGATTAACACATTAAGCACAATTATCAATAGAGAATAATGGGCAATCAAAAGAGCAATTAAATCAACCTTTCATTAAATCAAAGGTTCATCACCCTAGGCATCAAACTAAACTAGTTACACATAATTACACTAAAACAAACAATGACTAAACAATAACTAAACATATCTAAGATCAACAATAATTCGATTCAAGCAGCGATAACAAAATGTAGCGAAAATATCAGCAAAAACAAATAAAAACAGTAATCCCCAATTCTACATTAACCCTTAAGCAACATAACACCAAAGAAAAAACTCTATTTCTCTCTCTCTTTTCGCGTCCATATACAACAATAGGTTAGGTTTGAGAACGCGTGGTGGACTACGCAATTTCGCTACAACCACGCGTCGTCCAACACTCACCACGTGTCTATTGGCCTGCCAAAAATGCAATACGCATGGTCAACTCCACCACGTGTACTCCATCAACGACCTCGCGTAGCTTGCTGTAACTTTGTGCTTCTGATTGCTCTTTACACAAATTTTTCTAAGTAATTGCTCCATTCTCTTCTTCTTGTATAATTCATGTATCATTCTACAAAAACAAAACAAAACATAAATAATAACATTTTTTTTGCCAAAATATCTAAAGAAACATATGAACAATAGACATTAAAATATGTTAAAATATGACATTATCAAATCTCCCCACACTTGAGCAACGCTTGCCCTCAAGCGTAACCATCTTCCTTATCAAACCACATATACACAAATGCATAATCTATATCATTCTCAATCTTAGTCAGGTAAATTCACAAATTGGTGTAAACATCATAAACATTTTGCAAGGTAACCTGCACACAAGTGAGACAAATTAACTTAGAATCGAGTGTTTGAATATGACAAGTCTATCACTCTCATACCTTCAATTCTTTAAGAACAAAGAAATTTACATGATAAGTATTGAAAAAGACATCTTAAAAAGAAAGTACTTATTCATTGTCAATTGTGTTCCTCTAATTTTCTTTTCTTTTACTCTTTTTTTTTAAATACGATTGTAATCATTCTTTTATTTCATTCTCTCACAAGTACTCCCTTCTCTAGGTAGTTCCCCCTAGCAAAATCGCGAAATGAAATGCTTGATTTAGGCACTTGATTCTGGCCATTTGCAGGAAGAACCTAATTCCGAAGGTACGCGCATGCTCATATTCCTTGAATAGAGGAGCAGTTCATTGTGATTTTATCTCACTTTTTTTGTTTTCTTTTTTTTTTTCAATAAATATACATTAGGAACAAAATAACAATTTGAAAGAACTTTCCTACCAAAAGGGCTAATTCAATAAAGACCATGCAAAATCAATATTCTATAACAATTTTAGGCAATGAAAGTAAATAAACCCATCACAATTAGTGCTCAAGAAAATAATCCTAAGAAAATTCACTCACAAGTGAAAACAAAATTCACACTCACAAAATATTCATGATATTATACCAAATTAACACTTTTACCCACGAATAATTCATTATTGAATCGCATTTGCTTAATCACGGCCATGACAAAATGAAAGATGGATACAACAAAATATGTCTCAAGCATGGGTCAATAAGTAACATCACATAACATCCAAATCATCAATAGAATAATATGATAAGCGCACTTAGTTGACTGTAAATACACCCATAATCAGCCCCACACTTGGGACACATGACGTCCTCGGAGTGTGAAGGAGAAGGAAGAAAGAGACATATGCAAGACACAAATAAGAGAAAAGGGCAAATAAAAGAAAATAAGAAGAGTAAAGAAAAGAAATGCTCAGTCATCGGTTGGTGGTGAACGGGGCAGAGGAGGGATGCCAAAGTGCAGATAACGGCTAAACAAAGCAGAGGATAAGTGGTGCTGCAGGTGCTCATCCAAACGTGCATCCAAGCGGGCATCTAAGCGGACATCTAAGCGCACGTCCATCTCCTGCTGCATCTCAGTACGAAGGGTAGCCAACTGATTCGTAGGGAGAGAAGAGGGACTGACATGAGAAGAGGGCCTAGCATGATGCGAAGGACCGGCCAAATGAGTGCTAGAGGCTCCCCGAGAGGAAGTTGGAGGAACAGGTTGATCATCGTCAGCATTGCCTTCAAAGGCTTCCCTCGGAGCAGCAACTGTCCAGACACTTAGGTATGGTGGTGAAGCTCTAGGAAGAGTGTAAACAGTGCAGTTGTTGATGGTATAGCCAATGGCTATATCGGCCCTCATGAGCTGACCACCAGAGAGGGGCACCATAGATCCAACGCGGGTCATAGGAGGAAGATTTGCAAAGATACACATCCTATTAGCTAATCGAGTGATGTAGGGACCGAAAAAGGTGGTCGTATCGGATTGTCAGGTCCACTGCAAAATGATACCGTTAGCTAAAAGGAAGCCTGGTGGATAGAATAGCCCTGGGTCATGCTGTAGATGCACAAAAGGTCCTGTGTCGTACAACCGCCAATACTCCGAGCCCTGCCATTAACTGTGAAGGCAAGTAGTCACTGAAGAACACGAAGTGCCGGAGAGCTGAGCTTGGTAGCTTTGGCTCTCAAGGGGACATACGTGGTGACAGAGTGCCAGACATGTGAAGCAGTCAGTCCTTCAGGGAATCGGCATGCTCGGGCATTCCAATCTAGTTGTGGAGGAATCGGGAGGCCAAGATATCCCGCAAAAGTATCGAGACTCACAGAGAAGCGATGGACTCCCATATGAAAATTAACAACTCCATCCTGACTGGTTTGTCAGAGCTTCCATACTAGCTTATACGTAGTGAGAAACTCTTGGGTCAACTCTAGGTAAGTATCCTCACGAATACTGAAGATGGAATCCCAGTGGGTTGTCGATGTCCACCTGTATAGTTGATCTGCTATATCAAGCTCTCGAAGTAGATTCCAGTCCAAGTCCCAAATTGCACATTCTTGATGTATAAAAATATGCCAATCTCCTCAACATCCAAAAAATGCAACAAACTCGCTCTGCCATCCTAAAAAAATAAACTAAATTAATCCAGTTTATAAAAACAACAATAATTGGTACAAAATGAACACGATGACATCGAGATATTTTTTTCAAAAATTTCGGCATGACCCCGTAGGAAAAAGACTTCCCTCAATATGCACAATAAACAATTCTAACCACAATTGATTCTTTAAAATCGAAACAATAATATTCAAGTTAATTCCCTTCACCAACAACAAATTGTATGTCAAATTCCTAACTTCACATGCACATTCAATCATATTTTACGAGCAATTCAAAATATAATTAAGTAAACAGAAATTTAAATATAATGCAGGAAGTGTAAAGTGAGAAACTTACTTGAGAGGGTTAGGAAATGAGGAGGTAAGAGAGAGAATGGTAAAAATGATTGTGAGTGAAAAATGAGGGCTGCACTTTAACTTAATGTGCAGTAACAGACTACGCACGGTGACCAATAATTACACGGTTTCACTGCCACTACGGGTAGTTGGATTACCCAACAAACGCATAGTCGGCACGTAGTATGCAGTGTCACAACGACACCGCATACTATTTAGTGACCACGCGTTCCATTCTGTATCCAGTGCAGAAAAACAATTGCAACAACAACATTTACAATCACAATAGGCCATTCATTATAAAGCATCCTACAATACTTCATAGAGTCAAAATGGGGAATCAAAATCAATAACAAGTATAAAAGTTTAACAAGCAAAACAAATATAACTAAAGAAAATTTAAATAAATTAAACTAAGAAAAACATAAAACAAAATTTGGGGTGCCTCCCAAAAGCGCTCGTTTATTGTCTTTAGCCCGACACTTGTAAAAAGTTAAACAAGTGAGTGTTTCGAGTGAAGATGCATATCATCACGCAGCAGGTCATTAACATTTTCACCAAAATAATGGTTCAAGTGATGTCCATTGATGCAAAACGTACCTTTACTTGGACGAAAAAGCTCAAATGTACCATATGGAAAAACTTGTTTCACCAGAAATGGTCCAGACCATCTAGACCATAGCTTTCCAGAAAATATTCTAAGTCGCGAATTGTACACAAGCACTTGATCGCCTACTTGAAGTTCCTTGATCCGTCGCAATTGTTTATCATGATACTTCTTGGTACGCTCCTTGTATAATTTGGAACTCTCATATGCTTGAAGTCGTCACTCATCTAGTTCATTGACTTGAAACTTCATCTGTTGTTCAGCTATCCCAAGATCAAGATTGGTAGTCTTCAAGGCCCAATATGCTCTATGCTCAAATTTGACCTGTAAGTGACACACCTTTCCATACACAAGGCGATAGGGGTCATCCCAATAGGGTTTGAAAGGCTGTTAGAATCGCCCACAGCGCATCATCTAGCTTCACAAACTAATCCTTGCCATTCTGAGCAACTGTTTTCTCTAAAACTCGCTTGATTTCTCGATTACTCAATTCAACCTGTCCTTTCGCTTGCAGATGGTAGGCAGTGGTCAATTTGTTGTAAACACCATACTTAGACAAAATCTTCGCGAATTGGGCATTGTAGAAGTGTGTGCCCCTATCACTCACTATAGCTCTCGGTGCTCCAAACCGTGTAAACAATTGCTTCAGAAAGGCTACCACGCCGCGAGCGTCAGTATATAGTAGCGATTTGGCATCGACCCACTTGGAAATGTAATCCACTGCTACCAACATATATCTTTATCCATGTGATGATGGAAAAGGCCCTATGAAATTTATTCCCCAAATGTCAAAAATCTCACATACTAGCATATATGTTTGAGGCATCTCATCTGTTTGCGATATGTTTTCAGCACGCTGACATGCATCACAAAGTGACACGAAGAGTTGGGCATCCTGAAATATGGAAGGCTAATAGAATCCTGACTCAAGAACCTTCTAAGCACTGTGATTGCCCTTGTAATGCCCACTGTAGGACTAAGATGAACATGAAGCAAAATTTTCCATCCCTCCTCTTGAGAAACACATCGACGGATCATAGAATCGACACAAACTCATAAAAGGAATGGATCATCCTAAATGAAATGACGAACATCAGAAAAGAACTTTTCCTTTGTTGACTTAAAAGCCCTTTAGGCACCACTCCACTGGTTAGATAGTTGGCATAATCGAAGAACCAAGGCGAAGGAAGAGTTATTGTGACTGCACAAACTCTGTAAAGAAGTTCGTCAGGGAACGAGTCATTTAATACCCCATCAATCTTATTAGATACATTCTCATTATGAAGTCTAGATAGATGATCTGCCGCTAGATTTTCCACCCCTTTCTTATCTCAAATCTCTATATCAAACTCTTGAAGCAAAAGGACCCAACGGAGAAGACACGGCTTCGCATCAAACTTAGCAAACAAGTATTTCAAAGCTGAATGATCGGTAAACATAATTACCTTAGACAAGATCAAATAAGCTCGAAACTTTTCAAAAGCATACACGATAGCCAAGAGCTCTTTCTTGGTAGTTGCATTTGATTGTGTCGAATTGAGAGTCTTGTTTGCATAATGAATAGGGTGAAAATGTTTATCTCTTCGTTGCCCCAAAATAGCCCTTACAGTAAAGTCACTTGCATCGCACATAAGCTCGAAGGGAATAGTCCAATCAGGAGCAGTCATGATGGGAGCATTGATCAACCTAGACTTTAGCAAAATGAACGCATCTAAACAAGCTTCATCAAAATTAAACTCAGCATCTTTCTTAAGTACTTAGTCAAAGGCTGCGCCACTTTAGCAAAGTCTTGAATGAACCTTCAATAGAAACAGACATGTCCAAGAAAACTCCGAATGGCTCTAACGGACATTGGTGGTGGAAGCTTCTCAATGGTTTCCACTTTAGCTCTATCCACCTCAACACCATTTTTGGAAATCTGATGCCCTAAAAAAATGTCTTCGATCACCATAAAGTGACATTTTTCCCAATTCAATGCCAAGTTAGTTTGCTCGCAACCAATTAATACCTTCTCAAGATGGTCAAAGAATCCTCGAATGATGTTCTAAAAATAGAGAAATCATCTATGAAGACCTCCATAACATTCTTGACCAAATCCTCAAATATTGTAATCATGCACCTTTGAAAAGTGGAGGGGGCATTGAAAAGCCCAATTGGCATTGTCCTATAGGCATAAGTTCTATACGGACAAGTGAAGGTCATTTTCTCTTGATCCTCTAAAGCGATTGGTATCTAAAAGTATCCGGACATGCCATCAAGGAAACAGTAGAAGTTGTGCCCTGCTTACCTCTCTAACATCTGATCAATAAATGGTAAGGGAAAATGATCTTTCTTAGTAACATCATTCAAGCGTTGGTAATCTATACAAACCCTCAAACCAGTCACTGTCCGAGTCGAGCTGAGCTCATTCTTATCATTCTTAACCACTGTCATACCACCCTTTTTGGGCACCACATGCACCAGACTTATCCATGGACTATCAAAAATAGGGTAGATGATCCCCGCATCCAACAACTTAATGATCTTGGCCTTCACCACGTCCTTCATATTAGGATTCAACCTACATTAGGGTTGAACAACACATTTGAACCTCTCCTCCATAAAGATCTTGTGGGTGCAAAATGATGGAATTTTGCCTCTTAAGTTAGAAATCTTCCATGCAAAAGCCCTTTTGTTATCTCTCAATACTACTAGAAGCCTTTTCTTCTCTTCATCCGTCAAACAAGCAGAGATAATAACGGGTAATCGCTCATTTTCTTCTAGATATGCATACTCCAAATGACTAGGAAACTCCTTGAGTTCAAAAAGCGGTGGGTCTTTAATTGATTGTTTAAGTGGGCTAGAGTTTTCCTTATTCAGCTGCACTACCTCCAAACATTCCTCCTCTGGCACTTGCCTTCTTCTTCACTTGAATTAGAATCCTGTAAACAATCAAAATTAAAAAGTGAGGTAGAAGTAGAGGAAAGAAACATATCATCAACATGATCAACATTCAAACAATCAATTGAATCAATCATAAAATAAGTATTTTCATCATCCGAAGGTTGTTTCATTGCATCATACACTTTCAAAAGCACTTGGTCCTCTCCCACTCTCAATAATAAAGTTCCATCCCTAAGGTCCATAATAGCTTGAGTGGTATACAAATATGGACGCCTAAAATTAAGGGAATGTCTCTATCCTCTTCCATGTCCATAACAACAAAGTCAACAAAAAAATGAGCTTATCTACCTTAACCAATACATCCTCTACTATTCCTTTTAGGTACTTAGTGGATCTATCAGCAAGTTGCAAACTCATCCTAGTAGGCTTCAACTCACCAAGTTCTAAACGTTTAAAAACTTTAAATGGCATTAAATTAATGCTAGCTTATAAATCCGCTAGTGCCATCTCAACATTCAAGTTACCAAAAGTACAATGGATAATAAAACTCCCTGGATCAATTTTCTTTTGGAGCAACTTGTTTTGAATAATGGCAGAGCATTCATGATTCAGAACCACCATCGATAACTCTTCAAGCTTCCTTTTGTTGGTGAGAAGATCCTTAAGAAATTTTGTGTACTTGGGCATCTTGGAGAGAGCTTCTATAAAAGGAATGTTCATAGAAAGTTGTGTCAACAAAGAAAGAAACTTACTATAGTTCTCATCTTTCTTCTCATTACAAAGTCTATATGGATATGGAATGGATGATGTCCTATGAGTGGGTTGAACGGAGGTAGAAGTGGAAGGATTGTGCTTGTTCTCGTTTGCCTTCCTTGCTATGGTTGGAGTAGGTTTAAGTTGCTTTCCCGTTCTAGGAGTGATTGCTTTAGCTTGCTCGCGTGGGTTAGCTTCTGTGTTAGAAGGCAAACTACCTTGGTTCCTCTTAGAGAGCATTTTAGCAATTTGTCCAACTTGGTTTTCAAGATTCAAAATGGAGGCTCCTTGATTCCTTAAAGTAGCTTCTTGATTTTTCATTGATGCCTCTTGGTTTTGCAAACGTTGCTTCATTGCATTAATGAACTTGGTCATCAACTCCTCCATATTAGATTTACCTCATTTTCCATGGGTGGAGGCCTATAAGGAACAAAAGGCCTTTGAGAATTTCCACCACTAGGTCCCACTTGTTGTCGCCATATGGAAGTGAAGATGATCATTGAGGTGATCACGCCATCAAAAATTCGGGTGGTTGAACACATGAGTATAAGTCGATACATTAGGATTAAATGGTGCTCTTGGTCCTTAACCCATGTAGTTCACACTCTCTTGTTGCTCAAATCCATAACCTCCTCCTATTCCCATAGCAATCGATTGTTGTCCCAAAGCAAATTCATTAAAGCGTCTTCAGTTTGACTAGTGAGATTTGTAAGAGCCATTGCCTTTGGAGCGCCAACCGCTTTAATTGATTGTGATCTTTGACTTCCCCACTGGTAGCTATTTAAGGCCATGCTCACAATTAAATCCATGCCACTTATGTTGTTTTACTATTAAGAGTGCCTCCTACTGCGGCATCCACAATCTGCCTTGTACCCATATTGAGTCCATTATAGAAAGTTTGGACTTGAAACCATATTGGCAATCCATGATGGGGGCATGTTCTGAGTAACTCCTTGTATCTTTCCCAAGTCTCATACAAATTCTCCATGTCTTGCTACTGGAAAGATGAAATAACATTTCTGAGTTTGGCAATTTTTGCTGGAGGAAAATATTTCATCAAGAATTTCTCTGCCATTTGATCCCATGTAGTGATTGACCCCCTTGGCAAAGCGTTCAACCATTGCTTTGCTCTAGATCGGAACGAGAAAGGAAAAAGCCTCAACCAAATTGCATCCGTAGAAACCCTATTAATCTAGAAAGTGTCACATATTTCCAAAAAGTTGGCAATGTGAGCATTCAGGTCCTCATCTGCCAACCCATCAAACTGGTGTGACGCCCCAAATCCCCCAAAGTTCATTTTTAATAATGATGAAAACGCACTATATTTTTTTTCTTTTTAAACATAAGTCATACAATGTAAATCAGAGTATTTGATGCACAATGTCTTTCGTAAATGCGGAAGTTGGAAAACATTTGAATTGATAAGTAAATAAAAACCATTATAATCTAAACATGTAGAAACAAGAAACGGGTTACACGCCATTGCCAAGTTTTCATAAAAGACTAAGTATACATGCATGTAAATCCATACAACCCAAAACCCTTGGAGCT
>CANYCX010172728.1:0-11358 GCA_948193385.1 Breynia disticha f. nivosa | reverse complement strand
CAACGTGTACTTCTCTAATCTGCAGCATTCCTCCTTTTCTTTGGTTATATCACATAACCCTTATATTAACCTTCAATCAACCTTCATATACCTAAATTTAATCATTTATTTTTCCTCATTTCAATGCGAAACATCTTATTTCCATTCAATATTTCTATAATATAAATTCCAGGATGTCACACTGATGTTGTTGCTGCGAATGCTGGCATATTGTCGTGACAGTCACCAGTAGAGTCTGCCATTTTTTATAATTACACCTTTGACCAGCTGGAGGCTGTATCCAAGCATGATCCAAGAATAGTTTTCGTCCTTCTTCGGTCGAACATGTAAGCTTTAACCATTTACAATATACAATTATATATATATATATTTTATATGTGATTAATTAACAATTTTTTTTGTTAAACTAGAAGTGAACCAACAAAGACGGTTTCTAATGTGTGGGGAGTGGTTTGGAAGAAATCGTCAGTGGACACTGGCAAATGGAAGAACATTCCCGCTCCTATAAAGGGATTAGTACCTCGAATAGAAGGTATAACTGATTCATCATATGTTATTATTATTAATAAATTTCTCATTTTTTTATTATAATAATTATTTCAAAATTGTAGAGAAAATTTATTTGAAATAAGAATTGTACGAAAAAATGTACCGCATGTGAGCCCATTAGGCGAACACGATGTTCTGCGATGTTGCCGGCTGTATCAAAAGAGCTCCAGCTAACAAAAAATGGGTGTACTTGTCGCAAGAGATGTTCGATTCAATACGTGCCGAAGCTGACACGCCATAGGAAAGACATCCATCGGAGATCAAATGTCGGGTTAGGCATGCTAATCCAGCATTACATACCAAAGGGGCGATGTCACAACTGCAACATCACTGTCAATTGGTAATTGAATATTTTTTAAATTCATTTTAAATAATTGAAATCTTTGTTTTCAATGTCTTCAAATAATATTCTCTCTGCAGGAACAACAACTTGGATGATCGGTTGATCCTCACAAGTTGCACTTATAGACGTCGACATGACGGTGTCAGCTTCGTCGATCAACTTGCTCAGCAGATAAATGTAAGTATAAATACGACCATTCAAATGATTTACCTTAAGTTGCTATTTACGCGATTATGTAGGCTTATATTACGATTTGTTTAAATGTACTTTATAGACTCAGTATCATCAGATATTGAGTTAGCGGTTGCCACTCCTGATTCGCAGTATATTCCGGAGGATCGGTGAACTTCGATCCTACAAATTGCTGGAGGTGTTAGACCAAACGGTTTTGTTCCTTGTCTTGGCACCTATGCACGTGCATTCTACGAGTTAGCCACGTTATTCACGCGTGGCTCAGATGCTAGCTGATTTTGACGCACGTATGCATACTATGGATGAGCGCTTTCAAACTATGCAGACACAGGCCAAACAATGGTGTCATATGTTTTGAGCTAATGTGTCATTATCGTCACAAACCTGCACCGCACATTATGACCAATGATGATGATGACAAAGATATGCAACCATAGTATTATGTTTTGCAATTTTTTTATTAAGAAAACTTATATTATGAAATTATTTTGTGGAATTCAAAAATTGTGTTTGTTATTCATTACTTCTAAATTTTAATTAATGTTTTTTCTTAACTTCAATCATTATAGCGAAATATTATACTAATGTTTATGGTTTTAGACTAAAAAGATAAAATGTAACGCTTCAAAAAATGTTCAATTAAGGTTGGAATAATGTCTAAACTAAGTGGGGAGAATGTATGTATAAAGATATATATACTGGGGGATCAAAAAGGGGTTGGAAAATGGAAAATGCACATGCTGTTCATGATTAACGTATGTTAATCTAGTGTTTAAAAGGGCAAAAACAAGCAAAAATCGGGAGAAAAACACTCCTAAACATTTCTAACTCTCTCGTAACCTCAAACCACTTATCTTAATGGCTCCTAAACACCAAAACAACCTACCCACTCATGCATTTCAACAAAAAAACAACGGATTAATCCTCCCATCTTATTCTCTTCAACGTAGAGTTTGAAAGCAAAGAGGAGAGGAGGTATAATCTTCATTCTAAGCTGAAATTACTAAGAAATAAGGTACATTTGGTAGGGTTTTTTTTTGGGTTTTCAATGTAGTTACTAAATGTATTAACATTTAATTGAAAAATAGTGGATCGTGGGAGATTGAAAGATTTAGGGTTTGTGGGAAATTTAGGGATTTTGTGTTAAATGGAAGAGTAATTGAGAAATTAAGTGTAGGATAATGTATATGATATGAAATGTGTTATGATTTATGTAGGAGGCGATAAACGGTGTAATTCCCCAGAAACTCATCCATTTTAAATTGAAATAATGATTATGAATTGAAAATGAAATATGTGTGTTGTGAGTTGTTTGGTTCTTTGCATGGGCAGAGGAAGTTGTGTGAGTGTGGTTGCAACCAACGTAATGAACGTTCATATTTTTTAATGAAACTATAAAGAATGAGATGATGTATGTTTAGGTGCTGAATAAGGTCTAATTCAATGTAAATTGATGTTAATTAAGTGGATATAATGTTTAAAATAAGTTGTGATTATGTATACATAAGAATACATAGGTCTGGGGTCGAAAGAGGTCGAAAAAGGCGAACTATAGGAGACTGTAGTCAATTAACATACGTTAATTGACTAGATAACATACGTTAATATATGTTTGAGGGAATAACGTACGTTATTTGATGCTGACATCCCATGAGTTGGATTTTGTTAATGTACATTAATTTGGACATAAACATAAGTTATCGGGGCTCTGGACATGTTATTAAATGTCTAAAAACAACTTAAAACATGTCATAACTCCCTCCCAACAACTAAAACTCTTTACCAACTTCCAAACCATCATTCCATAACCTTCCAGACATAAAACCTACCAATAAACATCACAAAAACAGTGGATTAACAACGATTCTACCCTTCAATCGATTCCTCTCCATTCTAGGGTAAAGCCAAATGGGAAGGAGGTAAGATTCCCATTCGTAGTCTGAAATGTGATGGAAAGTAGGTGCATTTGGTAGGGTTTTAATGGTTTTTTGTCGTAGTTTACGATTCCATAAGCTTTTAACCTAAAACATAAGATTTGGTGAAATTTGAGAAATTAGGGTTTTAGGAAAGTTTTGGGATTTTGGGTAGAAATTTGTATGGCAATTTGAAATAAAGTACCTTCTGTGTTAAATGATAAGAAATGTGATTATATAGGTGTAGGTAAGTGTTTCTGATGCTTACCTTTGTAATGCTTGCCTTGTTTTGATGATTGTATGGTGTAGTTATCATGTGAGAATGGAGAATGTAAGTTAGTATAAATGGCATGATTGAATTCTACTTATGTGAAATTGTGTGAAAGGTATGGAAATGTGTTGTGATCGATTAAATCGGTTAAGTGTTTGATGTGGAAAGTGCTTCAATTGCTTGAATGTTGTGTTGTTGTAGGAGCTAAGAAATGGTCGAATTAAAAGGGTTAAAATGCTTAATTTGTATGCTTAAAATTGGTATGGTTAAAAGAGACATGAAAGTATTAAAATAAAGAGGTTAAGACACTTGTTTCGTATGCTTGAATGGTGTGAAAAGAGCTTAGGTCTCAGACTTGAGCTAAGTGTTGACATATTGCTCCTGTGAGGCATTAACGTACGTTATATGTGTAAATAACGTACGTTAATGTGGAAAAAAGTACGTTACCAACAGGGTAACATACGTTATTCATTGTTGGAAATGTATAAATGACTGATATACTTTGCTTGATATGGGAGGATCTACTATGGTAGATTGTATGGATGAATGGCACTTGTTGTGACTTGTATTGTGTTGAATAGAACTCAATGTGCTTGTGTGCTATATTTTCCTTGAGGAAAGAATGAATATGTATGTGAATCCTTATGAATGCTTTGACATTGGTTATTTGTGAATTATGTGATGGTTGATGCCACAAGATAGCCATGTGAAAAGGATGCACATATTCATGATGATATGTGATCATTGAATGTATGGATTGAGGATGCAAGAATTTGAATCCAGTTATGAAGAGATTTGTGTAGGGATTTAGAATGCATAAGTGGCATTCATTCATGACATTATGAGCACTTGCATGAGCATTTGTATGTTAATGTCTGGAGATAAAAAGGGGGTTTTGCCCAAGTTTGAGAAAAAGAAATGAGGGCTCGTGGTCAATGCACACAAAACAAGGGCCTCATGGCCAATGTGTGAGATATAAAAACAAGGGCCTTGTGGCCAATGCCTATAAAACAAGGGCCTCGTGGCCAATGCGCAATGAGAGTGGATTCTCTCTTAATTTGAGGGCGGGTGCCCAAGTTTAGCAGAGATTGAGTGGAGTCTCTCTCTGACTTTATTTGAGACAACAGAGATCGAGTGGAGTCTCTCTCTAACTGTGTGTAAGGCTCCGGAGCACATCATTGTGTGAGAATGCATTAGCATTACATATGCATTCATTCATTACATCATAACATGTGGTCGATTGTATGGAAATAAATGTGTGCTTGGTTATGATATGAGATTGATTTATGATTGAGCAAATGTGCTTTGATTTAACTATGAGGAATGTGATCAACCTCGTATGATTATGCTGTGAATGTGTATGGCCTATGGTTATTATACGAGCATGAACGATTTTTGCTATGATATGGACTCATGTATTGTGATGTGATTCTATGTTAAATTATATGAGTTGTAAGAAATGATGTGAGCTTGTAAGAATTTTAATGAGATGAGGAAAAGTGTGCATGAAATGCTAAAGATGTGAATGCTAACTTGAAATAGCTAATCTATGTTTGTATGTTACGGTGGGGGATGATTGATCGAGGAACATGATGTGTTGTGTATGTTTAAAGTGCAAATAATCATAGACTAAATGGCGTGATGCATGTGTATAGATGATGAATTTGTTAATTGGAGAGTTAAGTTAAGGAGTATGAACTATGACAAGGAAAAATGAGTTGTAGGTCGATGTTATGATGATTTGATTTTGATTTTTACGAAGAATGTTAATCATGTGTGGAATGGTCAAATGTCGTGACTGGTATGAATTAACGTACGTTACTTTGGCAAGTAACGCACATTATTGATGTAATTCTACGTTATTCTATGTCCAGATAAACGTTATTCATAGCTGCGAAGGCATAGATGCATAACGTACGCTACTTAGGGTTTAACATACGTTATTTGCGTCAAGAATCGTAATTTTGGCCCGAATAATGTCTTAATAGACATCTAAAGTATCATAATGATTTAGGATGATTTCCTTAGCAAATAATCACATGAGAGGAAAGAATAAACACTTAAAAAGATTGTTGTGGCATGGCTATGGTGAACCATTAGGGAGGTTAGGCTGTGGAGGCCGAAGACTGCCCTGTACATTAGTGGTAATAACACTAGGGGATTACTTACTGAGTATATTTTATATACTCACCTGTGTTCACTGTTGATTTGTGTGCAGATTGACAGGTATACGGGACGATGTTTTGGCAGAGGTAGCAGTGCGATACTTTTTGAAGGTTGAGCTCCTAGGGTTTTGGATTGTGTTGGTTTTACATGCATGTGAAAACTTTAATGTTGTTCCAAATTTAAACATGGCATGTAAAGTGATTTTCCTTGCTTTCGCATTTATGACTCACATTGTATGGCCAACTCTGGTTTTTCATTATACGTTGTTCTGGAAATTATGCTTTCATTTTTTGGCTTGTAACTTATGTTTTCAAAAGAAAAAAAATGGTGCTAAAATGGGTATTTATTCAGAAACAAACTTTGCGAAAATTGGTGTCACAAACAGAGCCCGAATCGAAGATTAGTGTCAAATAGAGTCCGCGGGAAGTTCAAGGTAAATGTTCTTTGACGCTTACTATTGTATACTTGCCTTTGTATGGTTAACCTTATGTGATAAATGTTTTCTTTGATGAAATGGTAATGAAAATGAGCTAAATGGAAGACTTGAATTATTTATGCCTTACGTGATCGAATTGGAAATTGGTATGGATTGCTTGGAAATTGGTATGGATTGCTTGGAAATTGTGTGGATTGTGATGAGCATGTTGTAAATGGTAAATAATGATAGTAAAGTGTTGTGATTGTTCTTTTTATGAACGGAATGATAATTGTAAGGTTTCTTAAATGTAAGTAAGTATGTAATTTGTTAAGTGTTGAATGTTCATAAGTATGTGCCTTGTAACTTATGTGATGTCCTTTATGATAAGAGTTCTATGAATATAAGCATGAAGCTTATAATGAAAATGTTTAAATCTCCAAGTGTATACTATAAGTGTTCCTTATGATTTTGGTGATGGTTTAGGCCACGAGTTGGCCGCGTATGGTATGCGTGACTATATAATTAAGAATACTATATTGAGATGAGTTATGAATGCTTGGTTTGTGGTATGATATGTTGTGGTCATTCTTGCCATAAGTTGCCATTTTATGAATGATATGATGAATTATGTTTGTTCATGTGCACATGGTGAATGTTCCTTATTGGTTATATGATGAACTCATATGAGTTGCAAATTTTGCATGTTTTTTATGCCACGAGTGGGTCGTTATGAGCATGTTTGGCTTATGTGGTGATAGGGATGATTATTGTGGAACATTCATGTGCATGTGCCATTATGGAAAATGAGATGAAATTTAGAATGCATGGAGTTGCATTCACACATATCATTGTTGTATTGGCATGAGAACATTGTATATTCATACATTGTGACAAGAGCTTGTCTCTTGATGTTATGTTTATACCGAGGAAGAGATCAATGTAGGGCTAGGCCTGAAGAAAAGAAAAAATGGGGGACTAGTCCAATTATGTTGAGAAGAGAGTGGAGTCTATACTACATTGAGAGAAAGGGGTTTTTACCCACAATAGCAGAGATTTAATGGAGTCTCTCCCTTGCAAAGTTTAAGGCTCTAGAGCACAACATATGTTTGTGGAAATGCATTAGCATTACATTTGCATTCACTATGCATACATGTTGTTGATTGCATGGAAATGAATGTGTGTTGGTTATGATATGAGATTTGATTTATGTTTGGGGGAATATATGTAATATTATATGGTTGTATGCAATGTGTATGATCTTGGTATGGTTTATGTGGAGTTGAGTTATGTTGGTTATTTGATGTTAATAATGAGGAATTTGGTATGTGTTATGAATGGAATGAAGCATGTGTGTGTATGTTGTTTTGCTTTTTATATGTGTAGAGGAAGTTGTGTGCAAGTGGCTTTAGAAAGAAAGTAGTGTGTGGTTCATAAATGTTGGATGAATATACATAAACGATGACATGATATATGCTTGGTTGAGAGTTTGAGAGATCGTGAAATTGTATGATATGTCATGGAGGTTAAGTTTTGTTGTTTGGTTGTGAATTGATGGTAAGAGGTTGAAAATGATAATGGAAAGGAAATGATGAATATATGATGATTATGTACATTAGTGTGTTGTGTTTCAGTTGTTTGTTTAAAGAACATCGTGTGTGGATGTAAGAGGTATAAAATGGGTGAATAAGAGGCTAAGATGATGTGTTTAACTTGCCTGAATGAGGTAAGAAATGTCTAAGTCTCATAATTGAATTAAATGTGGATAGAATGCTTTTGTGTGTCAATAACGTACGTTATATGAGTAAATAATGTACGTTAATGTCAAATAAAGGACGTTACATAAAGTGTAACCTACATTATTCTTATGCTGGAAATGTAAGGATGAGCTGATGAATAACGTATGTTAGTGTCTTTATAAACATATGTTAATGTGGCCCAAAAACCTAGTTTTTTCCCGAACAATGCACTAATGAATATCTAAAGTAAGATAATGACCTAGGATGATTTCCTAACCTATAAGAAACTTTAAAGAATTGTTTGTTACATGACTACAGTGAGCTATTAGAGAATTTGGGCGAGAATACAGTTTCGTGTTCCATGAGCACGCCCGTGTTTGTCAAAGGTTCCTCTGCACCTCATCTTAACAATACTAGGGTTGTACTTACTAAGTATTTTATTTATTCACCTTTGTATGTGTTGAACGTTGTGCAGACTGACAGGTACTAGTGACTGGACTACGTGATCGATAAGGCTAAGCAGTGCAATACTGGAGAAGGTCGAGCTCCTAGTTTTGAGTTTTGTGTATGAGTGTATGCTATACATATGTTAGTATAGATGTGATTTACAAACTTTGCATATAGATCGTTTTCCATTGCTTCTGCATTTTCTCTATTTGTGTGTGTATGGAAAATCTTTATCTTTATTAAGTGTTTTGGAAACTATATTTTACCTTCTTCTCTCGCATACTATTTGTTTTAAAAAGAAAAAAAATGATTGCCAAAATTTGTATTTCTTCGAAAATGAGATTTCTAAAATTAGGGTTCACAATATTCATCTGCTAGAAATCTCTGAATTTGTGCACAAGAATAACGTAGGTTTAGTCCCTAAATTAACGTAACAGATAACATATCTTAGAAACTTAAAGGGAAGAGTGGCTTCATGAGTATATAGGGCAAAAACCTAACAAGTGAGAATAAATGACCATATGTATTAGACTTTATATGGTTAGCTAATTGACAAGATGGACATACTATAGGGCTCAATTTTTAAAACACATATCCCAATTTTCATCAAATATAATATATAAGAGGATAGAGAAAAATAAAAACTTATATTTATAAAACAACCCGCTGGGCCCCAAAAATTTGTACACACACATGCAGAAGCAAAAATCTAGTTTGAAAATATATCCAAACTATATATACATAATATGTACATCAATGTACAAAACCAAAAGTTGAAATACAAAATCCCTAGAGCCAAACCTCAGTCGAATATCGCTCTAAGCCTTTGATCACCAAACATTCGTTCAAGAACCATCTACCTACGATCTACACATCATTTAAACAATCCAACAGGGTGAGTTTACAATTATACTTAGTAAGGAAATCATAGAGTATCGAATAAATGAAGTGCAGGGGAACAACACGAGGTTGTGCTGGATGAACAAGGGGCGTGCTCATGTCAATCTTCCTAATTGACACGTCGTGTCAATATGAACACAAGATGTGTTCAGATTACATTTTTCAGTTAACACGGGTCGTGCTCTATTTAGCACATGGTCGTGCTCATATCAAATTCCAAGTCAACATGTTGTGTTGATCTAAACACGAGCCATGCTCGATCATCTCTTATTCAAGTGACACATTTCGTGCCCACTATAGCACGAGGACGTTTTCATAATCTTTTCCAGATTACACAACAGCAAGTGGGCGTGCTGGTCAGCACAATGGGCGTGCTGAGCTTCTAGTCTGGTACTTTATTTTCAGTTCAAATTGAATTTCTAGCAAACAAGTTCTTTTGATCAGATAATTTTACCATCATAGTTTTGGTATCATAAGAACAGTGTTTTTGCATCAAAACACATACAACATACACTTGTTTGCATTTCACATCAAGTACCAAAACTCATCCAAAGTATAATACACATGAATTCTCATTGTGTAACTCAGAAATCAATCATGCCAGAATTCATATGTCAATAAGAAAGAATCAAATGTGCAACAATGAATGCCAATCTCAAATGTGCATATCAATGTAATACAATCACATGTAAATGCCCGGGTCTTACTTTCTCTTTCACTTTCTTTTCATTTTCCCTCGATTTCTCATCGGCATCGAGAATCTCTCTCAGCATCGAGAATCTCTCTCTGAATATCATCGGTCCTAGACCGACATCGAGAATCACTCTTGGCATAAAGAATCTCTCTCAGAATCATTCTCAGACCCAACATAGGATATTAGCCTAGTGTCACACACAAAAATGAAAGAATAATGCATTCAATGGCCACAATCAATCTCAAGTATGCTCAAGAATCAAGCAATTACATGTTCCATATATGTCATAAAGCAAATCTTATGCTTTCATCATGTTAACCATAAATTAACAAGACATATAGTCCATACGAGCATACCAAATCAATCACATATCAGCATCATATTATCATGCCATCTCAATCAAATCATGCTCATAATAAATGGCTAAGTAAGAATCAAATCAAACTTATAAGTTCAATAGAACATAACTATGAGCATTTCATTAATTCTTATCTTTAAGCTTTTAAGCTTCTTAATATTCATTTACTTTATCAAATTAACTTACCAAGTGTATAAACACTTATCATCCTAATAGTAAGCATAACATACTTACTGGGAAGCCCCTTATAAATCCCTTACCTCAACTATTTTATGAAGTTGGTATCGGGCGCGAACTTTGATCCGAATCACGTCTAGATCCTCCTACACAAATACAATCATATAGGATTTGGTAATTACTTATTCCTTTACTCATTTCATATCTAAAATCATTAACCAAAGCCCCTTAATACTCAATCTTAACTCTCAGAACATCTATCTCAACAACAATCAAACTTCCACAAATAGTCATAACCAACCAAAAAGCTTACCTTAGTTGAACTGAGGATTGATTTCTTACAAAAATTAGGTTTCCTTTTTGCCAAATTGAGTTGATGGAATGATTCTAGGGTTCAAATCAATCACCTACTTGCTTCCTCTAATTTAGTTCTGTTTTGGTGAATGAATGGTTTAGAAACAGAGTTGTTCGATTAAGTCCCAGTAAACATAACCTACGGCACGGGTCGTGCTAATGGTCGTGCAGTGCATTCTCGTAATGACCTTCTATTCAGACGTGCATGATACAGTTCTGAAATAAATTAGACACGAGGGTGTGTCAAATTTTTAGAATGAGCACAGTGTCGTGCTGGTCATCCTTCATGAGCGCGAGAGAGTGTTCTTGCTCGGGCTGTCTGTTGTTTTCCCTTAATTTTACCTAAATTGTTCTGATTCGATGCCGTTTTAAGCTATTTTTCATCTCTTTTAATTCCTACAATATCCAGGACATTACAAATCTCCCCCACTTTTGAAATTTTGTCCCCAAAATTTAAAGCAGATCAAATCGCAAAGGATTTGGAATATGGTACATTTGAAAATGTAATATACCATATCGCAAGTCTCAATTCTGCAAAAAAATAGTAGTACTATGACCCCCGAATTTAAATATCATCTGCGTATATTTCCCTCCTACAAATGATACTTAAACCCGGAAATCAAGTATTTGTTTTAAAAAAAAAATTTTAGTAACACAATAAAGAAATAATAACGGAAGCATAATAATTTAAATCTTTAAAATCAAATATTTACATTCCATTTTCCTCAAAATGTTTACAAATACTTTCAAAGGCCTGAGCCTAATAAAGTACAAGGAATGTAAAATATATGCATAGTCATGTACATATACAATTAATTAAAAACACAGTGCACCGCCCAC
>CANYCX010172576.1:0-13314 GCA_948193385.1 Breynia disticha f. nivosa | reverse complement strand
ATGTGGTATTGAGTTGAGTATTGATGTTTATTTGGATGTGTATGGTTTGGATGAATCTATGTTGTGATGTGTTTAATCATAAGTTTAAATGATTAAATGTAATGGTTTGGATGTATATTGAGTTTATATGGTTGTTTTATGCCTTGGATTGATATAATTAAGTTGATTGTTTAAGTGTATGTTGGGTGAAACTTAGGCAAAATTCGGAACCACTGAAGGCAATAACGTATGCCAACATCAAGACTTGGCATACGTTAATCCTAGTATGGCATACGTTAGTTATGACTTAACATACGTTAGTCATTGTTTGGCATACGTTAATTATAGCTTGGCATACGTTATTCATGTGGCAGAATCCCAGAATAATGTATGATAAGAGAGATGACTTGGCATACGCTAACAAAGTTATGGCATACATTAATAAACAATTAGCATACATTAAAATGAGTTTGGAAGGAATAATTTGACCTAAAATTCATCCAAATGAAAACATAATGTATCCTAATGATTTAGTATGGCTTCCTTAATAATAAACACCTAAGAAGGAATATATAAACGATATGAATGCTTAGCAAATGCATTAAAAGATGAGAGTCAAATGTACTTGATTGTTGTTGTGTGATATGTGCTTTAAGTAATCACCTGAACTGAACCATAAATGTATGAATGAATGTTGTGGAATGGCTTTAGGGCGCCATTGTTGTTTGAGGGGGAATAAGGCCGGAATGGCCGAGGTCTCCCCTGCACCCCGGCATGTAGGGACGTTAAGGGATGCCTTACTGAGTATATAAAATATACTCACCTGTCATTGCTGGATTATGTGCAGATCAACAGGTACCAGAGACGGGACGACGTGATCGGCGAGGCTAGTAGTGCGATACTGAAGGTCGAGCTCCCAGGGTTTTGGTTGTATTGATTTACATGCATGTATACTTTATCTTTGAGGAAATTGTGTAATGGCATGTAAACCGTTTTCTTTGTTGCTGCATTGTTAAAGTCATATATGGTCTTAAATGTTTTTCTCAGCTTCCGCATTATGAAAAATAATTATGTAGGTTTTACTTTGATTTATATTTTACAACTTATGTTTTAAAAAGAAAAAAAAATATGGTGCGAAAAATCGCATTTATTGAAAAATAAACTTTATAAAATTTGGCGTCACAGTCAAGGCCTGTGCCAATTGAGCCATTGACTGAGCTAGGAACTTAGTCATTTGGGCCATTGACTAGCTTATTTCTTTATGCTTGGCCTTAACCGCTCGTACGACATCCTACGAGTTTTGGACTGAAGACGCATCTAGCACATGAGGGGCCATAGAGCTATCGGCTTCCACCACCTCTTTTGCCTCTACTTCTCGGTTTCTTGTCATTAACAGACCCAGGCTCAAAAAATTCAATGGGTTCCATGCATAGAATGTTCCCTTGGCCTGAATTATTTTTAGGCCTAAACACTGTCAAAACTAAACTCCTTTTCTCCATCGTTTCAGGCTAACATGAAGGTCCCTCCACAAAACAATTCTATGTGTGATTGGCTTTATCAATAAATGTTCATCTTAACACACGTTTATCATTTTTCTTTTCTTCCATGTTTGGCCTACCATTTTTTTCTCTTTCTTTTACTCAAAGAGCAATTTGTTCTACAATTTTAAGATTTTTTCTCTTTATATTTTATGGTTTTTGATATTATTTTTTTAATATAAATTGGTTTTACCAATACTTGGGTGTATTTTGTTTGGTTTCTAATGTTTATAAAGATGAATATTGTAGGAAATGGTGGTGGTTGTTTATCGGTGAAAACTCATATGATTGTTTGTGGAACTTAAGGTGGAAAAAGACAACCAGCTGTAAGAAAAAAATTTCAAAATCCACATATCCTTAGGTTTTTTTTCTTACAATTTGATTATAAATTAGATAAATCCTTTGGCCTAGATGATCAACGTGTTACAAGAATTGTTGTAGGTCCTGTATTTTAATCTCACCTATGCCAAGCTACTATTTTTTCCCTCCATAAAGAAGACGATTGACAGATCATTCACAAGAAAATGACAAATCACCTTTCAAATTTCCAAATGACTTGGAAAGAATGCTAGAACAAAATCATTGAGGTTTTCTTGTTTATAGTTTGATTTACAATCAGTTAACCACTCTAGCTGAGTTGGAATATACACTCCAATATTGTGGAGGTCTTGTGATCGAATGCCATTGTCACCAATTTTTTGCCTAGTTTATAAAGATGTTTCCATGATGACAAGGGCTCAAATCTCACAAACTTTTTTAACACAACATTGAAGTTTTTTTAACACTCAAAATGAATGATTGGTCACCTACTACGAAAATGATTTGTCATTTTCAGAATTTTTGGCTACTCCTACTTTTTCTTCCTTAATAATTAAGATGATGATCTGTCATTCATTAAGTAAACGACTTTTTATTTTCTAAATTTCTGAATGACATGTCATTCAAGTGATGAAGCCTAAAAAATGTTAAAGAGAACTAAAGATGAATGATCAGTTATTCACTAAGAAGACGACTTGTCGTTTTTAGAATTTTTGAATAACTTGGCTCAACTCTTTCTATCACATATTAAAATATATTTGAGGTAAATTTTATTATTATTATTATTATTATTATTATTATTGTTATTATTATTATTATATTATTATTATTATTATTATACTTATTTATTTATTAATTTATTATGTACTATTTTTATTTTTTGTGTTATCAGAGATGAATTTTACAAGTAATAGAGGTTGTGGGTAAAAGATACCCACATGACTTTGTTCGTAGGGAAGAAGATGAGGTGTTTCTTGGAAGAAAAATTGCTAGATCGTCCGACATTTTAGACGTTTTTTCCATTGTAGTTGTTAATCAAAATTTTCTTCTAGTTGATATGGTATGTGTTCTTCTAATGAAGGCTAGTGATCCATGATTGACCCTCACTTGTACCACATTCTGCTCCTATTTTTTTCTCAGCAAAGATGATGGAGGACCAGGTCATTCATAAGAAAACGACAATGCCTTTTTAGAATTTTTAAATGACCCTTTCACTGGATTGGTATATTGAGACTCCTTGTTTCCACAATGTCAAGTGTCCATCATTTGTACCTTCCTCTTCCTTTGCGACAGGTCATTCATAAGAAAACAACAAGTCCTTTTTGGAATTTCTAAATGACCCTTCCACTAGATTGGTATATTAAGGCTCCTCATCTCCACAACATCAAGTGTCCATCGCTTGTACCTTCCTCTTCGTTTTTTATTCATGAATTTTTCATGTGATAATGACTTAGATTTCTATTGTCAGGATTCACATTATATCCTTAGGAAAATAATATGGTTCTTTTTCAAATAAGTCCAAAGAATTGGATCATATTAATGGCCTTCAACATATTCTGCACTTTAGAAGTATTTCTCCATTTGCAAATTTACCTATTTGTATGATAATTTTTTGTTTTTATTCATGACAATTCAGCTGCTTGTCACATGCCCCAATGATTTTTTCATGCTTGATATTTCGTGATGATTTTTCATTTGCATTTATGACAAATTTACTTATCACATGCTTAAATGGTTTTTTGGTGTTTAATGACCTAAGATGATTTTTTATTTGCATTTGTGATAAGTTTATGTATCATATGCTTAAGTGGTTTTTTGTTGTCTTAAATACAAGTTTTGCATTAAGAGTGAATCATATACTTTTATCATGTTTTAAGCATAGGTTGAGCTTTTCCAATCCTTTTTTTGACATAGTATACAATGAAAATATTTCAACTCTTCACCTTCCATAAGAAATAATGCAAAATTATGAAACTAATGATTGTAATTAACATAGAAAATATAATTTTATGCTGGTGAAAGAATGTAAGGGAGGCACAAAAATTATAGCTGTTTGACCTTGAGGTCTACACACACTTCCCAAGCTACCTACTTGAGATATATTTTTATCTTCTATCATAATATCTTCTATCTATTTTCATCATCAGAGTGTCTACTTTTATCTCTTTGAAAAGCCTACACAGAAGAAGGTCTTTTCCAAGTTTACTTCTCTTACAAACGTTTCAATTTGGTTCATAAGTTGATGACATTTTTTGTTGAGTGACCTCAAGTACTATGAAATTTGTAGAAATCCTAGGTATTTTTTTAAGACCCTTTTTGCCATTGGTGGAAGAGTAATAAGACTAGATCTTTCAATAGCTGATAAGATTGAGGTTCTTGATTCTACAAAGGGAGTGTATTTTTCAAATTTTAGCTCTAGTGGACTTTTAGGTCCTTCTAGCCTTTCCTTCTTCTTACTTGATTCTACTTGATTATATTTATCTCTCCTCTTTTTATCATTTACTATGCCAACTATCTTCATCATTTCTACTTCTCGTATGTACCAGTTAGCTAGTGTTAATAAATTAGTCAAATATTTTGGTTGGTCAAGTGAAAGAGATTCTTAGAGTTGAGGAGATTGAGTCCCCTAAAATATTATTGCTACTGTGGCATCTAGTTGTAGCTCATAAATCTCTAGCGTTGCACTCCTAAACTGATTGACATACTGGTTTAAGCTTTCTCCATCCTTTTGTCTCATACTAAGTAAGTATGTGGCATCTTTCTTCCTCTTGATATTGATGATGAAGGCATTTATAAATTCTCTCTTTATTTGATTGAAACACAAGATGGATGCCTCTTTTAGTTCATAAAACCAATGCTGAACCTTTTAAGATGATTGAGAATGCCCGACACATAATTGTATCCTATCAATCGTGTAAAAGCAAGATAGACTTATAATTCTAAATATGATCGAGAGTGTCTTCTTTTCCTGTGAAAAAAGGGAGTTAAGGCATCTTAAACTTAGGAGGAATAAGTTTCTCCATAACCTCTTTGGTGAATGTAATTACCCCTTCTCGATGTATCTTCTGTTAGGTTTTTTAGTGTATTATGTTTTTAGTTGGTTTATTTACAAAACAACGCTCAAGAACATCATAAAAAATCGTTTTCAAGATCTATATATTGTATACATGAACTATAATGGCTAGTTAGGGTCTTGTACCTTGAGAACTAATCAGAAACCTATTCGGCATGGTTTAGAAACTTTTATTTCGAAACTACTATGTAGAAACCAGTCCACACAACCTTCAATGTTGAACTTGTGCCATAAAGAATCTACAGGTACACACCTTCCTATATGCTCACACACACACACACGCCTAGTCCTTTGCGAAAAGGTCGAGTGTTAACTTTAATCCATGGCACAAATGGCAACAATCATGAGTGATAAATAAAACCAAATTTACTTTACCTTTTTAGGCAGCCAATATTCGGCCAAGAACCATAAAAAATGAAGAAGCCTCCTTCTTATATAGTGCAGAATTTAGGGTTAAAGGGAGAGAAACTAGGACAAAAATGTGGAGATAGAATCCTATCCTATCTTATCTTCATGTCTTACTAAACTTTATCCTTAAAAATAGGTTGATTAAATTATGATTTATATCCAACTTCTAATCTTTATCAATTTAGGATGAGTAAAGTTTAGAAGAGATAAGACTGATCCACACGTCAATTAAGACAACCATTGTCCTAATGCGATTTTCTCTTTTCATGTCTTAATCTCTCTTTGCCCTAATCTTTCAAACATTGATTAGTTACTTAATTAAATTAAAAAATAATCAATGTTTAGTTATGTACCAATGGTCAATATTTCTGGCTAAGATACTCAATTTATTGCCTCATGTATTTGCCCTAAAAATAGCCCAAATGTACTTTCAAAATAAAAATGCCAATTTTACCCTTTTTAAGCCTAGGCTTCGTGTGCGATCCTATAGGTCCATTTAAAGTTGGCATTAGGGATAATCAAAACCTAAAGGTAATAAAAAACTCTAGCTAAATTTTATGACAATCCAAATTAAGTGAGGATGTTGTGACCCCCATTTGAGCTGAAGCAATCTTACATAGTCCTTTAACCTAAATATCAAGCTTACATAAGGCATGAAACAGTCATCCTCATTTAGTCAATCCCTTTTCTTGGTATTCTAGTACACTGAATTCTTAGATGAATAATGTCACACATTATAACATTTGGGTATGGCCATACACTTCTTAGTTCAAAAATCAAGTGGTCGATGGCATTTTTCTCTCTCTTAGAGATTGGATAATCCTATCACTTCTCTCATGCTCTCTAACATGACCTAATGAATACCCGATCATATCCATACTTTCATCCTATTACAATCACATTATGCATATGTCAAAGAAATTAAAAGTTCATCTATAGTTTCATAGAAATTTTTAGTCTAAAAACTCAAATGTAAGACTTGCAAATGAGAACCAATTATGACTGCGAACCATGTAGCATTCTCATTTGTTGATCTAATGAGAACCATGTAGCATTGTCAAACATGTATCCACGATTTTTGATTGACATCTCATGTCCTCATGTTCTGTAGGACAACCCACTAAATCAAAAAGAGCATGCTAGTCTTAATTCGTCTACTATTCCCATTTGTAGTGATCGACTAAAGATGTTTGGAAAGAAATCTCTTGCTTCAAAAGTTCTATATGTATATGCATCACACATATCAACTTAAGTATCGAAATACTCAATCAAGGAAGTTCTATCATAGAAAGCACAAAAAAAATATTATAAAAATATAAAGGCCTCAATAAACTAAAATAAAAATGGAAACAATGTTGATTGGTCTAGTTCTAACACTAACATCTCCTTCGTATGAACTAACTTTATCTTCTCTAATATTTCTTCCACTATCTAATGTATGTTAATTGAGTCCTTTATAGTTAGTAGTGATTGGTTTTCAGAATCTACCTTCTTAGTGGGTGCTCTCAGATCCTCTTTACAAGTGCTCTCTACCACCTCCTCAAACTGCTCTCTTCTTCTCCTTTGATGAGTACCCTCCCCTTCAACGTTGGTTTCATGTATGTCCTCTTAAATTTTGAGAGGACACTGAGAATGAGTGCGCTTTAGAGCTTTTGTGCAGTGTGTCAATGACTATTCTTCTTCTATGATCGTCTGTTCTTGAATTGATCCTCTACTTCTAATAGGAGCATAAAGAGGAGGAACCACATTAGATAGAGGAGTTTTTTCTTTAGCATAGTCATTATCTCTGTCAACATTATCTTAATTTCTTCATTCTCCCTTTTGCTATGCTTCATAGTCACTAAGAGAAACTTTAAGAGGGTTAGCACCAGAAGTACCCTCTCTTCGAGGATGTCCTCGAGTTCCTTGTAGGTCTAAAGGAATGTTGATGTCATGAACATTATCATTGTCATTTTGACTGAGAATTTGAGATCTAGTCCTCACCATATTGTTAAGAAATCACAGTTGACTTAAGGAGTGACTCTAAGGAATGTTCTGCTATATTTGTTTAGGTAAGGTCTATAGGAGCTCTTCAAAGAGGAGAAATTTATAGGGGATATTTTAAAAGAATTCTGAAGTGCACTATAGAGAAGATTCATAATAAATTCTCTAAGAGCTTCTTAGAAACAAATCTGCCTTGACTCCTGGTAGTGAATGAGATCAATTGGTGGATTGATTAATGTTGAAAAAGAGTGAAGAAACCATAAAATATAAAGCTATGAGTAGTTGAATGCACAAATTTTGATTAGTGTTCCACAGACAGTGCCAATTGTTGTTACTTAAAATAACAATAATATTAGTCTTCATATGTTTATAGAATCCTGCAAAAGAAATGATGATCAGAGGTTGAGGTTTTACTTCCCTGATTATACTCTGAAGCTCGAGTCAATATGAATTTTTGTAGAGTATTGTGTATTTAGAGTAAGTGTAGAGAATGTACCTCAAAATATGATGGATTCTCCTATTTACAGAGAAAATGGATAGCATAGTTGTAAATTCTTCAAATAAAATTGGACTTTGGCTAAATTTATGGGCCTCTGTATTTTTAAGTGGGTTGGACTAAATAAACCCAATATTTTAGTCAGATTATTATGTAAACTACTACATTTTGAGTTTGAAATGATAGAAATATCAGTATATATTTGTACATTTTGGTTTAAGCTAGATTCTAGTTCACTATTATATGAATGCCCGATTTCATGTTTTAAAATGCAAAAATGTCACTTTTTATTCTTTCAACATATGAACAGTAGTGAACAACAATGAACACTAGACATATATGAACATAACCTGGCATTTTCACAATTGTAAACTCTAAATCGGGCATTCATATAATTGATGAAATAGAACTGGCATAAAAAATGAACAAACATACCCTTACATTCCCTACAGTTGAAACACAAAATGTGGCATTCCCATAATTTTTCATATTTAAGTAACATCAATTTCATTTTACATTATAAATTGAAATCATTACATTTTAACTATAAATCCTTCTTTTTATCACATAAATTATGAAAGTTTATGTAACAAATAAGTATTCAGTGAGCAGAAGTACAAAATGCCTCTATGATGTATAATATACAAAATTTGTTAATTACATAACACTTACTATAATTATGTAACATTTATAATGGATTTGTGGCATTCAAGTCGACCCATATACACTTCACTTATATATTTCAAAAAAATAGTTGGGTTATGTAGCTTTACTTGACCAAGCGTAAATGTTGGATAATTTGGCATCCATATAACATAACTTACTCCAAAAAATATTTATTATGAAAATAAAAAATAAATATACTCATGTACATAAGGCCTAAACTCGACCCATTACAATTGTTTCATAAAACAAAAAATAATTAGGCCTTGTATGTAGTAATGAGTTTTTAAATATAAAAATACCACCTTATGTTTGTTTGTTTATGTTTTTGCAGGGAACAAGATTGTCAATTGTAAAAATGCCCGATTTGACAGTAATTAAAACACAAGACACGTGGCCCTACAAACCAATTGCTTCTTCATCTCTATTGAAATTTTATCAGGAAATTATTTAACTGGCCTCGATAAACCCTATGCACAACAGGATTTTCTCCTCCATAACAACTTTTCATCTTACCACCACCGTCGATATAACGTCCTCATCCCAAATCACTTAAATTTTTTAAATAATATTTTTAATAAAATTAAAGAGTTTTACAATTAAAATGACAAAAATAAATGATTAGAAACAAGTAGATGAAATGGAGACAAAAGGGTGATAAAAGGGTGACGTAAAATAGCCAAAACGAAGGATAAGGCATAAAATAGCCAAAATGAAGGATAAACCTCTGAAACATAAAATTACAAGTGGTGGAGGCCCATAGACACGTGGTGGGCACTACCACGCGTAATCATACGTCCACCACGCATGCTCACTCATTTTCAGCAAAAACCTATAGGTTCAGATGCTCTTCGAATTGCTCAGAAACCTCAAAGTCATTAAAAGCTCTAGAGAACCCCAGAGAGAGGAGAAGCCAAGGAAAGCATGGAAAAAGGTAAAAGAGAGTGAGGGAGAGTAGGATTTGAGATAGAAAATTGGTTCGAGATATCGAATCATTCATACTTTCGAGCTGGGAATCCAGTGGTATAAGCGAAACATGTAAAACTCGGAAGTTTCGACAGTTTTTACGAGTTTTTCTATAATTGTTCCGAGTTAATTATTGCTAGAATTAGTGAATATAGATAGAATTGAGTTTGAAATTAAGTTAGAAATATGTTATATTGAGTTATTATTGATTCGAGTAACGATAAGAAAAAGGATTAGGGTTCCGGCTAGAGTTTGCAAAATTGTGAAGCAAAGTAGAGGAAATTGATAGTACATGCATTAAATTGATAGTTATAATGAAAATTATAGATATATTGTTGATTTTATGATTGATATATGTCATAGAACGGCAGTGTAACCGAGTCAGACAGGACGTGAGTTCACAGCAGTCCGAGTATTTGAGCTGACAGGTGAGTATATCTCACTATTTGGCTAATTAAAATGAATGGTTTATATTTATCATCGAATGAATTACGAATGGTATTGCATATATGAATTGATTATATATGTTTGATTACGAACGAAATGCGAAAATGATTTCCACGTACCTATACGAGAATGAAAATAAAACGAAAAATGAAAGTGAAACGAGATGATAATATATGTGCGTACTTACATGATTACGATATGTGATTTATGAAATGAAAAGGAATCGTAGAAACGATTCAAATACAACAGGTACTCAAAATGAAAAAGGCATACAAAACAGGTACGTGAACATGCTTATGTTTTTATATGATATGTGATATACGATATGATATGTCATATGGAAAGGTAATGGAAAGGTGATAAATGATCTGTCATTTGGAGACGGGAGTAGGGAGATGGAAGTTAGGTCCTCATGAAAAGGAGGTGGAAAAATATTTTCAAAACTAATAGGGAGACGAAAGTTAGGATTTATTATGAACGAGAACGTTCAATTCAAACGTTTACGAATTCAAATCAATATGAGTTAAAAAGAATAGTTCAACAGAAAATGATATAAATGGAAAAGAAAATGCAAAGGAAAATGAAAAGGATGGAGAATATGTACATATGAAATGAGATTAATTAATATGCTATATTTTTATTTTACAAAATGATATTGATTAGAAAGTTTAGCTCGTATAAATATGATTGCTTATGAGATATTATAAAATGAATTAAAGATTACTCACTGAGCCCGCAACTCACGCAACTACGATGTTTGTTTTAGGTACAGGTATTAGCAGGGGTAGACATTTTGTTTAGCAGAGTCAGAGCTTTAATTTGCTACAGGTGGGACAGTTGCTACCCTATCTACTTCTCTCTCTTTAGCTGATTCCATTAGGATTTTTGCTTACATGTTTCATATGTTGTGATGTTGTTATATAGTTTGTATATTATATGCTGAGATTGATAGTAGATGACTCTGATGTTATCTGTAGCTTGTTACTATAGTTATATGTTGATATCTGAGTTTGAGATCTGATGTTTGAAGTGCATGTTGATTGATATGAAAATGTATGTGAGCATTTCATATACTATTGAACTTGATTTGTAGGGGAAAGCAATAGGTTTATATGTGGGATATCTAGATTATAGCTGTTATATAGCAGTTCTACGTAAAGTATGGACTTACTGATTAAAGAATAAACGGCGTATTAGCGTAACACAAAGCTTAATCCATGGATGTGTTAACTAATACGATCGGTATTGTGGGAATATAACAGAATAACATAAATTGGAATATCCAACCTATTGGTATGAAGTTACTATATGTAACTAAAAGTAAAAAGAAGGAATGGGAAATAATATATATGTGAATGATAAGAAATTTTTTTAAAATATACGTAACTACTATGATAGTTAGATTAGGATATTTTAATTTGGTATCAGAGCTAGGACATGATCTCTAGAAATGTGTAAAAATGTTGTTGTTTGATGTATTTAAAGTGTGTATTATTTGCTATGTGTGCTGATCATGTTTGCATTTCATTAATAGATATGACATCCAGCTCCAGACCACCTACAGAGAGAGAGGGAGCAGTGTATCCACATGAGATAGTACAGATGTCTCACTCTAGAGTAGGATTTAGGCATGATCCTTATGACCCAGATTATCCTTAGTACGGTCCAACTTACCTGTATCCACCACCACCTCCATAATATTATCCTATCTTTCCACAGTTGATTCCTATTCAGGTGAGATCCAGGAACTTTAAGGAATTGAAGAAGTTAGGAGCTGTTGAGTTTAGAGGTACCACTGATCCTCAGTTTGCCAAGGATTGGTTAAATCGGTTGATCTGTGTTATTGAGATGATTGAGGCGAGTGTAGCAGACAGGTTGGAGTTTGTTGTTTCTTTATTACAGAGGACGCCTATAGTTGGTGGAGGACAATCTCACATGCTTTTGAGTTTCCGAGGGTAAGGAGGATTTTTTGCGGGCATTCAGGAGGAAATATTCACCCGATGTTTATAGAGATGCGAAGAGGAGGGAGGTTTTAGCGTTAAAGCAGGGGAAGATGACAATAGCTGAGTATGTCCTAATCAACCACAAACATAACAGCCACCAGTCATCCGAGATGGATGTGATGCTTATTTAGCACATGTAGTTAATAGTATAAAAACAATGAAAGATGTTAACGGAATACCAATAGTAGACCAATTTTTCGATGTTTTTCGGATACCTCGCAGGATTACCTCCTGATAGAGAGACGAAGTTTACTATTGAGTTGATTCCAGGTACGACACATATATCCATACAACCGTACCGAATGACACTACCAGAATTGCAAGAATTAAAGAAACAATTGCAAGAATTACTTGAACAAGGTTACATTCAACCTAGTGTTTCACCTTGGGGAGCACCAGTTTTGTTTGTGAAAAAGAAAGATGGAACACTAAGGTTATGCATAGATTATAGAAGATTGAATCAAGTAACTGTAAAGAATAAATACCCATTACCCAGAATTGATGACCTGTTTGACCAATTGCGAGGTGCCACTGTGTTTTCTGAGATTGAATTATGATCCGGGTATCATCAACTCAAAATAGCACAAAAAGATATTCCAAAGACTGCTTTTAGAACCCAGTATGATCATTACGAGTTTTTAGTTATGCCGTTTGGTTTAACTAATGCTCCAATTGCATTTATGGCACTGATGAACAATATATTCTAGCCTCACCTTGATCAGTTTGTGATTGTATTGATTGATGATATACTTATTTATTCGAGGAATGCCAACGAACATAAAGACCATTTGCGAATCGTTTTGCGAACTTTACGAGAGAAACTGAGCAAATGTGAGCTTTGGTTGGATCACGTTGTTTTCTTGGGACACGTGATATCAGGGCAAGGAATATCGGTAGATTTGAAGAAGATAGAAGCAGTATTGAATTGGGAACCACCTAAGACTGTTACAGAGGTACGTAGTTTCCTAGGTATGGCAAGATACTATCGTAGATTTGTAAAGGGGTTCTCGATTATAGCTGCTCCGCTGACACGACTACTAAGGAAGAATGTGGTTATTCAGTGGAATGATCAATGTCAACAGAGTTTTGATGAGTTGAAGTGCAGATTGACCACTGCTCCAGTGCTTACGATTCCTTCAGGAACCGGAGGATTTGTTATATACAGTGATGCTTCTTATCAAGGACATGGATGTGTGTTGATGTAGAACGGGAAGGTGATAGCATATGCCTCGGACAACTCAGACCATACAAAATAAATTATCCATTACACGATTTAGAGCTTGCAGCGGTAGTGTTTGCGCTGAAGATCTAGAGACATTATCTTTACGGCGAGACTTTTCAGATTTTTACCGACCATAAAAGTCTAAAATATTTGATGACCCAGAAAGAATTAAATATGCGACAAAGACGATGGTTAGAGTTGTTAAAAGACTATGATTG
>CANYCX010172247.1:0-10749 GCA_948193385.1 Breynia disticha f. nivosa | reverse complement strand
ATAATAAACTAAATATCTTTCTATCTCTTCTCCAACATGTCATCTTCTCCAACGAGTCTCTCTCTCTCTTCCCCTCTCTCTCTCCACCTCTACAAACGCTCGTCAAACACCATATCTCCTCCAACTACCACCACTCAAAATCAGAACTCGTTTCTCCACAGCTCTTCTAGCCTACTTCTCCATTTGTGCAGCGGGTGTGCTCCCACCACTCGACCACATCGGTGGGGGCACCACCGGACAGTATAAGGGGTTCCGCCGGAGCTGGTGGGGGCATGAGCCCCCACCAGCCCCCCCTTAAATCCGTCACTGCGACCTGTATATTAAACGTGTTGACACGACACGAGACATTTAACACAATTATTATATAGTTATCCATTGACACGTCAACCTATTTATTACACATTTAAATTATAACACGATACGACACGAATAATAAAATTGAAATTATAAATAATTATTCTAATTACTCAGAGTACCCATGCTTATATTCTAATTATTACTCATATCTCAACTTTTCTTACACATTCCGTTCCCAGAAAACCCTACCTTACCATCTATCTGCTCAACATAGAGGACTACAATGACGCTTTTATGAGAAGCCAAAACACTACTGTTCGCGGCACCATTAAGAATTAGAATATAGGAATAGGAGGGGGGAGGGGGCTACGGGAAGGAGTGTGTCGTGTTGTGGACTTATGGGTTTTTTTAAATTTTTTTAATAATATTTAGATCGGTCATATATGGGTTTTACGCGTGTTGTGTCAACACATGACATCATATAGGTAATCGTGTCATAAATGTGTCGACACATTTATGATACGAACACTCTTTATTTTGACATGTCATAAATGAGTTGACACGTTTATGACACGAAACCGTTTATACTAAACTCAAACTCTCATAAGAGTGTGTCGTGTCGTGTAATCATGTCGTGCTATTTTTTGACATCTCTATCACACACAACATGCAACTGTATATGTGTACATATCTATAATAAAAGGTATTTGGTGTTGAGAGAGTGTTGGAAAGCGGCAGCTGAATCACCTACTAATAAACTTAAAAGTATAGCTCCTCGATACCTATTTGTGCCTAAAACAAAATATATAATTCACACATTGGTAGTTGCGAACTTATTGAGTAATCCTTATTATCAAATAAACATGCTACACATTTTTTTGTATTCATATATTTGTTAACTTGATTCATATAATTGCAAATCATATTGTCTGATCCGTATTTACTGTGATCATATAAGTCGTGTTTCGTAATTGGAAATTGTTCGTATAGAAATATAAATACATATCATGCATCTTTATATGCTCTCGTCTCCACATAATATACTCTCATCTCCAGATAATATACTCTCGTCTCCAGTAATAACTCTCGTCTCCATATGATAGATCATACTATATATAATCATCGCTAATATCAATCTCTACCAATAACAATCACCACCAATATTAATACCACCAGTATATATATTCACATATAATCATACAATCTTATAGGATTTGATTATGTACCTGTTTGCAATTTATTTCGTATTTCGTGTGCCAGTTCAATTGTTTGATCTCACATATATATAATTCCATTTAAACATGTTCATATGCACATATATCCATTTTTCATATTTTACTGTTTATTCGCAATTTATAGCAGATAATTAACTGTAGTTAAAAGTGAGTTAGATTACTCACCTGTATATCCGTAATATTCGGAGCTCCTCCAGACTCTGATCCTTGTACTATCGTATAAATAATCGTCCTATAAAAATGAACAATAATCCTACGACTCAGTATTATTTTGAATACAACATTCTAACTAGCAATTATGAATTAAACCTCAAAATTATACGAATATAAATTAAAAAATCTATCCCCTGTGATTGTTTATTTCGTGTTTCCTATTATCCATTTTTGATTTTTCCACCTTCTCTCTTTCTATCACTCAAACTCTCGTCTTTCGTCTCTCTCTTTCTTCTGCTTTGTTTTTCTTTTTCTCTTCCATTTTTCTGTTCAAAATTCGCTTTATATACAATGCTGATGATCAGCACGACCCGTGTCGAGGTCAGCACGACCCGTGTCGAGGTTAGCGTGACCCGTGCTGAATATGGTTCCACCTCTTGGTTACATTTCCAACGTTTTCTATATATTTGACAAGTTAGCACGACCTGTGTCTTAATCAGCACAAACCGTGCTAAAATTACTTCTCCAGAAACATATTCGTGCTCATGCTTAAACATGACCGTGCTCATATTCTATCAAGAGTAAGACCATTGTGCTGACGACACGTCTGCCGTATTAGTACCTGAATTCAACCTGTACAAATTCTAACTCTGTTTCATAAATAATTTTACTTGTAATATAATTCCAACATACTCTAAAACACATTACGTTCGATTTATTCTTAATTTTTGTGTTTATTTCTCTAATTATGAATTATCGGAATGGAAATGTTACATTTATTCTGTCACTTCATATTTTAGGAGTTTGATATAGCGTAATTTATTAGGAGGCTAAATTAGGTTAATGAGTGAAAAAAGATTGATAGAGTAAAGAGCATTTTAGGGAGACTATTAGAAATGCTCTAAGGAACGGATTGGCTTATAGTTTAAACTTTAAGGACGACAAGATAGTTTGTCTTATGGAACACAAAAAAGATTAACCCAATCTTCACCAAATTCTAGGGGATTCAAGTTGTCAATTTGTGTTAGACGTTTCATAATCGTATCATATTATTTTCTACTAAATGTCATTATTTGTGGCATAAACATTACGAAAATTGAATTAATATTGGTCATGTCATGTCGTAAACGTGTACTCACAAATTGTATTATCGTGTTAAAAATTGATAGTTCTAAAAGGGATCATATAAGATTAACATAATCTCATGATTACACTGACATAAAAAGAAAGCTAATTAGAAAACAAAAAAAAAATCCTAGCAAAACCATAATATACTAAATTATTTGTGCCAAAGAGTGAATAAAAGACAAGTAAACATAACAAACTCCCTAACATAAGAAAACAAGAAGCTATAATACAATGTCAATTGAACAAAGCATAAGTAAGAATGGACCATCAGAGTAGGGTCAATCTGTTGGGAATTATTTATTCTTAAGGCCAACTAAGGTAACAGAATTTAAAATTTTTACTAGCTTAGACAACATAATCGATGACCATATAGTTGAAAAATAGGCCAAGAAAAAGTTATAACTTATTTTTCTTGATATCAACGAGAATTTGGTGTCGTTGAAGAATATGGACTATCTTTGAGTGACTCATCTTTATATTCACATGCACACTCACAAAACAAATATCAGTTTTCTCTTTTGTTTTCGCTTAGAATCACTTAACTAGAATCAAAATTCTTGTGTGTTTCATGAGAAAGTTCGTTCATGCAAGAGACAAAGAGTAGATATGCACACTCTTGAGCAAATCCTAAATTATGTGTTTTTTAGTATAACCTAATTTGACCTTAAAGTGATTTATTTATAAAAAAAATCCTTGTCTAATTAGGTTAGAATTTTGGAGATGTTGAATGAGACTTGTATTCTTTAGTTTTACTCTAATTAAGGAACCAAAGAAAATTTAATTCAACCATAAGAACAATCAAAAATTAATTTCCTTCAATTAAGGAGAGAGCGAGACAACAATAGAGAGAGAAAGAGGAGTTTCCATTAATTTTAGACTAACTTATTTTATTTGTCTTAACCTAGGACAATCCACCTTTATTTCTCTCCTTTGTATTAATTTAGGACAAAACATTATTCATGCCTTATATTAACTAATTCATAGATATTTCGTTGTCTTAAAAATTCTCAAATTAATTTTTTTCATTTATTTAATTCATAATTAAATCATAGAAAAATTTCTTAATTAATTTTGATTGAATATTTTACATTCTAAACTTAGTAAAATATTTGCACTTAAAATCTTGCACTTTCTGAAAAATCTTTTTTTTTTCAAAATTGCGCTAATCTTTGTTCAGTAATTCTATTTGCGATCATGTAGGCCCATTTGCATTCGGGATTGACTTAGAAAGCCTAACAAATATTATTTACCTTCAACAGGCTAAATAATAACCCAAGTAAATAAAATTCAAGAATTGTTAAATTTTTGCCTAACAGTCATATATAATATTTTGTACTTTGATATCACTCTAGTATAAGACATGAGTCAAATCATCCTTATTATGTATTGTCACTTTATTGATCTCAGTTGTGATACTGAAATAAACAGATAGTTGACTTAAAGTATCGACGGCTAAACACTATTCAATATCAAATGACCAGTAATATCATTTCTCTTTCGAAAATGAGAATCTCGTCGCTAAGCACCAATAAAAATTGTGTCATGGTACCATCTTGTACAATTCATGTGTAATCACCAATACAAATTTCGAGAGTTTGAATAACAAATTCCCTCATTTTCCTGCAACACTAACAGAAGGATTTTAAATATTTGCAACCACAAAGCTACCAATCGAGATGTAAGTGCAATTTCTGGATTTTATTCTTCATTACTACCACAAGACTTTTGAACATCCGAATGACCCTAGCTCCTCCCAAGAAAACAAAAGATATGTTTCATTAAAGCACTCACAGAAATCAAATTTCTCGACCCCTGTCTGTTTCTCCTATAATCATAGTCATTCTATACATGTTGCACCTCCTTCCAATTATAACACATCAACTTATTTATACCCTTTTGTTATTCATTCTTCAACCTCTTGAACTGATAACCTAGAGCCTTCATTTTCTCTCTCGAAACTGAAATCACATTAACTCCATATACAATAACACATACGTAACATCACTTGTAGAAATTGTTACAACCAAACATGATAAATTGATAATACCTTCAAATTCTCAAAAGACCCAGACAAAAAATGTAATAAAACATATTTTGATCATCGTTACCAAACATGATCTCAACACCTTCAAATATAATATAGTTCTATTAAATTTACCAAGTTTTTCCTTTTATATGCATGCCTTCAGTCATCTTTAAGTTATGCAATCACCTTTTCTAATGAAGCTCATTTGTCAGGGATCTCTTCTGATACTTGCTCTCCAGCTTCTGCTGCATTATGTTCATCAGCTACCTCCTTCAAAACTTTATTTGCTAAACTCCATATAAGGAAATTTGACGTAAAAAGTATGTGAAAAAAATTAAATCCAAACAAGTGTGAAAGCAAAAGTAATTCTAAAATTTATGGTGGGACTTAGAGTAATACGCTATCACATGTAGCGTATTTGTATAATTTGCTACACGTGACAACGAAGTATAGAAACATGCTACACGTGGCAGCGTATTACTATCAGCTTTTATGACAAATGTACCAGTTTACTTTCTTCTTGTCTTAAAAAGATGCATAATGTTTGTTTATTTGGGAATGATGAATATGCATCAAATATGGTGGAATGATGACATCATGGGAAGGAAAGGAAGTAATAGGTATTATGATGGGCATAGGGAGGTTTTATTGTGAATTTTTGTTATAACGTGACATATCTTTTTTTATGATGTGAATCTTTCTTTTTTTCTTAGTCTTAATTTAATCTTCCAAATTTTATTTTTTTAAAATATATTATACAGTAAATTTATTTTTATTTGTAAATATTGTTATCCAACATTACTACTCAAATACTTCAATTTAAGAACAAATTTATATAGTAGAACTCTTAATTATGAAATCTAAAATTATTTGTAAATATTATTATCATGATTATATAAATTTTTATTTTTATCAATATTTTTCTACTATATAACATTTGAAATCGCAAAATAGTTGGTTCCAGCTGTTCGGTTTTGATTTCGAAATTGACGTGTCAGAATCTACAATTCAGTTTTGGTTTAATTTTTTCGCTAAAAATGAACCGAATTGAACTAAAATGCTAGCTCAGACTTGGAATTGATAGTTCATGGTTCCAAGGTTCTTGGAACCGAAATCGAACCATAAACTATTCGATTCTACTGTTATTTAAATTATTTTTTCAATTACTAAGATTATTTTTTAATAGAATTATAAAATTTGAAGGTTAATTTTAAAAGAAATAGAAATACGTTATTTTTATTATTATAAATATATAATATTATTTTTCGAATCTTGTTATTATATAAAATTTTATTTTTTTAACAATATTTTTAAATTATATAGAATTATTTTTAATTTTACAAATATTATTGATCAATTAATTAAAATATTATTTAAAAACTATTTTAATTAAGTAATTATATATATAAAGAAAATTTCTAATTAATTTTGTTATCCTTAAATTATTATACAATTATTAATTCCAATTATTATAATATTATTAAACTTATAATCAAAGAATTATAAAAATTATTAATCATATCAATTTCATTTTAATTTCAATCATTACTTCTATTATTATCAACAATTTAATTTAGTTAAAAATTATATGAAGTGAAATTATGTCACACCAGTTAATGGCATAATGTCACTTCTTAAAACAAAACACTAAATTAGAAATTATTTTCAAAACCACCATAAAATAATAATTATTTTTTATTTGATCATATTTTAATAATTTTTTATATTTTTTTAATTTTTTTAATTTTTTTACTTTTTAAGTAAAATATCCCTCCATATAATAGCATTTGCTCTATTCTTTATCATGACTTTTTGCACTGCCATCAATTCTCTTCATCTTTAATCGCCCATTTGCCCTTTCATGGAACATGAAGACACTGAATTATGACTCTGATACCACTTATTAAAATATGCATGATAGAAGACGAAAACAAAGAGACCACATAGAAATTTACGTAGTTCGGTAAATGTGACTAATATTCATAAACAGAGAACAAATTATTCTATTATTAATTACCAAAATATGGAAGTCAAAAGATTCCAAGTGATAAGTACAAATCACTATACTAAGGGCAAATCCAACCCCACCAAATTGGTGTGGGCGGAGTGCTTTTGCAATAGATGGTTGGACCTCTCCCACCCTCTATTTTACCGCACCACCATGAGGTGCGGTAAACAGGCATAACCCTGTTGGTACACCATTCATTTTCTTTTTTTTTTTTGATTTTTTGTTTTTTTGAATTATATAAATTAATTTTTTGAATTTTAAAATAATAATTAAATATATAATTAATATTATGATTTTTTTAAATAATTTTAATATAATTAATTTTAATGTAATGTTTTATTTTTTTAATGTATTTTTTAAAAATAATATTTTTTTTGTATGAGTGTTTTATTGATATTTAAATGGTACTTTATACGTAAAATAATTATATTGATTACTTGATCGTTAAATTCAATTAAAAATAAATTATATGTGAATCTGCTTGGAATATTCTTTTTAGTGATAGAAATAGAGTAAAGTTGGTTAGAATGAAACAGAGTAAACACTGTAAATGTTGTATTTTTTAGTAAAAATACTATATTTTTTAGTATGTGGTTGGAGATGGCCTAAGAGCATCTACAGCACCAGCCACTTAATGATGACTCATCAAGAGAGAGTTTTTCTTCATCAACCGTTTGATGCTCATTAAATGGTTAATATGTGGTCTCCACCGATTTTATGGAGCCCACTTAAATAAGTTGTGAGTAAAAAAGTTGTGTATTAATTAATGAATAATATATAATGGGTCCCACAATAAAGTTTAATAAAAGATTTATGAATGTGGAGAAAAAATTTAATAGATGAGGTATTAGTGGAATGCTGACGTGACATGTCCATCAACCTTTTGAAAAGGTTTATGAATGAAGATGCCCTAAGGACAACCACTATGGGTTAATACCCCATGTGGTCCCACAAGCCATTCCACCTTACCTTAAAAGGTGAGGTGGCTTATCAACCAGTTCATGAAAATGAACCGGTTGATAAGGGTGGGCTCCACTGACAGTAGAGCCCTCCAAACACTTTTTAAGTGTTTTGTGAAATAATAGATTTTTTAGCGGATCTCATTTTAGAATATAATAAGAGATTTATGATAAGGAAAAAAAAGTTAATAAAATAAAGAGTTAACAAAATTATGATAAGGAAAAAAAAGTTAATAAAATAAAGAGTTAACAAAATAATGATAAGGTATGTCCATAAACCTCTTGAAGAGGTTTATGAGTAAAGATGCTCTAAGGCCATCTACTATGGGGTTAATATGTAACATCCCAGAATTTAAACAATGGAAATAGTGAATAAAAATAAAATAATTTGTATTGAAAATGACGAGTTTGGGAAATTCAAAAGTGCAAGAGTTCACTTTACAATTTATAAAATTATATGTTTAGGTTCTGATCCTGATGAACACAAATAAACACATTTGAACATGACCATAATCAGAAATGGACACCTATGAACATATATGAACATGGAATGAACATATATGAACATGTTAGTAAATTACGCGTTGTGGAGACCAAAGTACGCGGTGTTGTGCCGACCACGCGTACTGCATTGCCACCACGTGTAGTGTGCTGTGTGTTTGAAAAAAATATAAACCGAACAATCGAGACTTCCAGAGAAACCTCCTTATACCCTATTTCACTTAACAGAGAAAAAAGAAGCAGGAGAAATTGAGGAAAACTAAGTTTTGATCAGAAAAAGAGGTTTGGGGGATTTCTTTTGTCATCAATCATTCAAGTTCATAAGGTAAGTTGTATTATGGTTTACTTAAGGTTGATAAGTTGGTATTTGTAGATTTGTATGGAATTTAATTGAGGTTTTGCTTGCTGGAAATGATAATAGTTAAGTAGATAACCTGAATTTGAAGTTAGGGATTGATATGATGGTTTTGAGAAAGAAGAATTGATGAAAAGAGTGAAAAATCTAAGGTTTTAGTAAGGTTTACAAGTGGTTTACTGCTGGAAATAGGAAATATTAATAATTATAGGTAATTGATGGAAATGATGATATATTAAAAGCTGAAATGTACTTAGGTATATGTTAGAATGAATTTTGTATATGATATGTTCTAATGAATGAAGTTGGGTAAGATAAAGTCATAAGGAATGGATGATATATGGTTGACTTGAAGTTGATCATACTTGTTTTGCTTCTTTTGCATAAAGAATGAATACATGGTAAATGCTTAGTTAATTCCTTGTATGTTATATATTATATATAGGAGGGTCTTGACGACTTTGGAGTCGTATTTGAGCTGTGTTTGTTTGTTGATTTTGCTTTGTTTAGAGGTGTTCTTACGCTTACACATTGATTCGTATTATATTTTAGGAATTTTTTTATTTAAATGATCGTGGCCTATAATGAAATGTTGAGTTGTTAGATTCTAGATGAATCATATTGAATATGAGAATGTGATGTTTGTATATGATTGATACTTTGTTATGGTTGATTCTTGGTAGATTGATACAAAGTTTGGTTATTGATTATAAGCTTTGAAAGGCTTATTAATTATGACATGTTCTTAGGAACATTATGATGATTTTATTATACTTTGTGATTGGTTTGGCATGTTGATTATACTTGCCTTGTTGTTCATTTTTATGAACTATGTTTAATTTGATTCGTATGCTCTTATGTTGTATTGACTTTGTGTTGATATGTGAATTGGTTAGCATGCTCTTTTGTATATGATATCTTGATTGATATTCATACAAATCTGGGATATTTATGAAAGCATATGATTGCTTTGTTGAGCATCTTTGAGCATATGTGATTGAGATTGTGAGATTGTGATATATGAATGCATTGATCATCCATTGTGTTGCATTATTATGTGACACTAATATTGAGATACAGGCTGGGCCTGATGATTCTGGGCTAGAGCTCAATGCCGGTCTGGGATCGATGATTTCGAGAGAGATCTCAATGCCATACAGGGTACGATGCCAGTCTGGGACCGAGGGAATGAAAAGAAAAAGAAAAGAAAAAGGAAAACAAAGAAAGACCCCGGGACAGACATTCGCATGTGATTGCATAGCATTCATATGCATTTGATTCGCACTCATTCATAACATATTTGATTCGTGTTATTGATTATGAATGCATAATGAATGTGGATATTTGTGTTATTCTTATGAACATTGAATATTGCTGTGATGTTTCATTCGTATTTTGATTATTTGATTCTTATGATAAATGAAAATGAGATTTGATTATGATGATTCGAGATGCGAATGTTTCGGTTATATGATATTGTTTTGAAATGATTTCGTGTTGATATTGATAAGAAATATGACTTATGTGCGAAAATGGAAAATGTGTAAATGGTTGTTTGATTAGGATAGAGGAGAATCATATCTCGAGATGGGATATTGATTGTCCCTGCGCTCATTTAACCTATACGAATCAATTATAGTTTGAGAAGCTTACTGAGTATTGTAAAATATACTGACCTTTGTTTATGTGTCTAAATGATGCACAGGACGCAGATAACTGCTACTGGATTAGAGCTGCCGTGATCTACTACCAGAGTTAGCAGTTGTCAGATGTTTACATCCATCTGTTTTGAGTGCTGTCAGTTTTGAGATTTTGTGATGTACATATTGTACAGTTTGTATAAATGTTTCTATTTTGAGTTTGAATGTTTTCAAACTTCTTTCAATGTTTCCGCTGTAAAATATTTTAAGTTACTGATGTTTTGGGCCGGAGTTGTTTATGAAATGTTTATTTTATTTTCTCTCTTCTCTTATTTTCCTCTGATTTCACTCTAATATTATTACTATTATTAAAGAATATGATTTATCAGGCTAAAAGGATTTGAAAAATGAGCTTCACATTTAGTGCTATCAGTGCAGGAATTAAAT
>CANYCX010171966.1:0-13000 GCA_948193385.1 Breynia disticha f. nivosa | reverse complement strand
CATAGGGTGGAGGAGGTTGTCGTAGCAGTGGCTAGCAAAGAGAGAATCACTTATCCAAAGCTCACGAAGAAAAGTACCAATTCTCAAGCTAAAGTAGGTAATAAGAGAAATTTGCAATATACATTTTATGTGGCTAAAAATAGGAAAATTTTTATTTTTTATTACGAGAACACTTTCTAAGTTTGCTAGAAGGTCACACCTTACCTTCTAAGAAAGAGTTAAGAGGAAAAGAGTACTATAATTTTCACAACACATGAACACATTCCACTGACGCATTTTGGGCATTTAAGAATATAATTTAAGAGAGAATCAATAAGGGAATAATCAAATTCCCTGAATAAATGATGATGGTAAACAAAGACCTATTCTCGAAAGGATCAGGCTCCATTAACGTGGATGCTCTTGACTTAAAGGATTGATTGAATGAAAGAAGAATGAAAAATGTTACCCTTAGACTAGGGGGCATGGTCCAGGTTCTGGTTAACCGTAGGTTCCCAAAATTAGATTTTTTAATCGTAAGTTCCCAAGGAAATATATAATTCAGTGGTAGTTCGAGATAAAAGTGTGGAACTCAAATTTAAAACCCTTTTTCCCTGATAAACAATATAATAAAAGAAATGATATCAAAAATCAAATCTTTAAAACGAGGAGAGAAAAAATATATACACGCTCTTTATAAAACAATCAGGCCAAACTGTTTAGTTTTCAAAATCATACATAGGTAGAAGCAAAAAGTTTGAAAAACATTCAGATAAAATACTCAGTAAGTATTCTTAGCTTCATTTAGATAAAATGTGGCAAACATCTGTAGAGATAGACCTCTGACGTAAGTCACAGCTAAACTCTGATCACCGTTGTCTCTATCCAAAAGCAGCTACCTACGATCTGCACATCATTTAAACAAACACAGAGGTGAGTATTTAATATACTCAGTAAGTATTCTTAGCTTCATTTAGATAAAATGATGTGCAGGGGGAAAATGTAAATCAGCTCGAGGACGTGCCTAACTTCTTTCTCCTTATGGCACCAGATTATGCCAGCAAACATATCCATTCAATTCACACATAATTTCTAACCATACAGGTGTATATATATCACTCAGCACATAGCAATTTATTCACACAGAACATCAATATAGCACACAGCAACATTTCGATCACACAGATCAATATCCACACAGGATAGCATACAGTAATTATGAACCACACAGGTTCTATATCACACAGATATCTATTGTCCACACAAGAGCTCATTTAATCTCGCACACAACAATCCAGATCACACAGATCTTATAACATTATACATATACGAATGAAAATGTATGATATTACAATGCTAATCCAATTCCACATTGGATGAACCCGGGTTTTGTCCACCATAGCACACAACAGGAAATCCTCTATCACACAGAGCAGAGGAATGACACACAACCTAAGCACACAGCTCTGAGCATAAAACTCTTAAATATGGACAGCACAGCAAGCCCAGGACAGCACAAAACAAGTCCTTATCCACACAGGATATTATAGCCACACAGGCATCATGTCATACAATATTTATGCAATACGTGAATGTATGAATAACATTCATGTCAATACATCTCACAAAGTACCAAACACAGCTCACACAGAGCATATTTCGTATAAAAACATACCATACAGGTATAACTATCAACAATATATTAATATCAACTTCATGTCAACATTTATTAATGTAAGCAATTCATGCTTTTCAACAATCAACTATACATCATCCATATATCAACCATATGTCAATTAAGGCATATATGTGTTAATCATATATCAACCAAGACATATAGTCAAAACACATACCAATTTCATTCATATCAATGAATCAACACGACAAGAATTCCATTCAAGCCTTTTAACAATCTTTCACTTTGAACTCAAACCATAAAATCATGTTCAACCTACTAGAATAGATGAAATCAACTCTAAATCAACCAATTCATCTCATTTTCAACTTGATTCATCTAAATCTAGCAATCCTCAAATCTCAACATTACATTTGCATATATATAAGCCTAACACATCTATCTTCTTACTTAAAATAATTCCCTTACGATGAATTTATTAAGCGCAAGAACACTTACCTCTAAATACGAGCAAAATGAACAATGTCAACACAGAATCAATCCCCCATCAATCCTTGTACAAACTAATTAATTACATACAACTGATTAATTATCGACATTCATATTGATTCTATACTTAGAATCATCAAAACATCATTCTACAAACTAATTCATCCATTTCTAATAACCTTCCTTCATGAACAATTCTTCCTACATTCCATCCTTTCCATGATTTACATATCATAAACCATATAAAAAGTGTTATTCAAGTCCTTAACACTTAATCACAAGTATTTCGACCTTCAATTTCAGTTCAAACATAATAAATCATCCAATTTTTAGCATAACCTTCATAACTCTTGTAAACCAACTATCAACCACTTATCTATTGATTTGGTGTTGATTTCTTGCAAGAATTTGTGTTCTTTCTTGTTAATTCCCTTCCTTCACTCAAGAACAAGATATCTTGCTTCTTTCTCAGCTCTTCTCTGCAGTTTTCTCTGGAAAATCAAATGAGGTTTCTTGAATGTCAGTTTAATTCAGCGAAGTTATATTTTTTTTATCAGATTCAGCAATCCACGCGTGGTGGAGAGTGAACTACACATGGTCATAGCGCCTGCGCGGAGTTTGCTCCCACTGCATGTACTTTGCTGGTTTCCAACATTTCTCCTTTTTCCTTGGTTATTTCACATACACCTTATATAAATCTTCAATCAAACTTTATACCTAAGTTAAATCATTTATTTTTCCTCATTTCAATATGAAACATCTTATTTTCATTCAATATTTCCATCATATAAATTCCAGGATGTCATAAAAAGAACCACGGAAAAGAAAAAACACACACAAAAGAGAAGGGAACAACGAAAGCAACATGCTGAGGCTAGCCAAACAAAGTGTGGAATGAAAAATAACAAGGCAGAAAGGGAAGTTCCTCTCTGATCAAAAGAAATTACAGAAGAGAAAATCTAAAACTCATGCCATTATGGATAAAGTCTTAGCTAATAATACCAATAAGTAATATCAAAGCAAGTTCAAAAAGAAAGCCACAAATGATGCAAATCAGTCAATAGCAACAATGAAGGGGAAAACCAAACGAAGCAAGCAATAAATAGTTTTTAGCTTGGTGACTTACGTGTATTTTATGATGGAATGGTATCCTTGGTGCTTCCTTCAGATTTTAGGTGAAATAGTGAAGAGTTATTGGAAAAAGCAAGTTAAACCCAAGCTTATGCGACTAGTCCAAGCCATATAGAGAAGGCTAGGTGTAGCCATGCATAGAGGATGAATAGTCCATTGGGAAGGGAGAACTGTCCTTGAAAAAAAAATCAATCTCTGGCTTTTAAACGACCATCCAAGACCAACCATACTAAAACACTACACATCAAGGCCCATATTAATGAAAAACTCCTAGATAGAGTCTTAGTTGACAAGGGGTCAACCATTAATGTCATTCCCTGAAAAGCACTCTTAAACATAGGTAAAGGAGCAGAAGATATAATTCATACTAACCTTATTGTGATACCAGTAACAGGTGATGCCACTAAGATTTTGGGCGTAATCCCTCTGCAAATTAGCGTGGGTAGCAAGATTTGCACATTGGCTTTCTTTGTCATCAAATCCACTGTTAGTTATAAGTTTTTGCTTGAAAAAGACTAAATCCACGTTAACCTATGTGTTCCTTGCACTCTCTGCTAGTTCCTTCTATTCTAAAATGATGGACAAGTAGAAATAATTAAAGCGGATACAAACCAATTCAAGAGGGAGGTAAAATTAGTGGATACTTTGTTCTACCATAGAGATACCCAACCTATAACTTTCTAAGGAGCAGATAAGAATGGAAATCTTACAGCACTAATGTTTGCCAATGACAAGGTCATAGGAATGTCAAAACTCTAAAACAAGGCAGACCAATGATGGGTCATAACTTGTTCTTTTAATGAATAAAATCAATAATGAAGCAAAAAGATTGGAAGTAGTCACGCTTGCTAATCCTAAAATAAAAGAGCAACAACACAAGGAACATCGCAGTTCTAAGGTTCTTGGAGAATAGGTATAATACTTGAAGTGGAGTGTTGGACCAAGATTAGCTCTAGAAGGGGGTTGAATAGAGCTAATTGGACTTTGATCCTTTTTGCAGAATTTTGATTAAGGCTTGGTGGAATGAAAGAAAGCAACAAAGAACACAAACGATTTAGAGTGGTTTGGCACTAACCTTGCCTACTCGACTACCTTAGTACCTCTACTAAGGATTTCCAAACACTTCACTAAGTATCACTTTCTAGCTAAGTGAGAACTCTTTACACATTCACTTTTTAGCTAAGTGAGAACTCTTACAACTTCACTTTCTAGCTAAGTGAGAACTCTTGAATCAAATTACAAAGCTAAAAAAGACAACTCTAGGTTGTATGAAGAACAAGAATACAAACTTTAAGCTCAAATGAGTTTTTCTCTCAAGGTAGATGTTTGGAATGTTTTGAATCTTTTCCTCTATGTTTCTCTCTTGTGTTCTCTCTAAATTCTGAGGTTTTTGAAGCCTTAAATACATCCTCTTGAAGATATACCCGTTACTCACAAGTTGGGTGTTTTTTGGAACATTGGAAGTAGTGATAGTTGTTGCAGAGAGCTTCCTGATCAACTAATATTTGAATTTTTAGTCGACTAATATAATTATGGTCGACCAAAATCAGCTCTGGTCGACTAATATGGTTCTGCTCGAGTAAAGTAAGTTCCATAAGCTTTTTGTCTTGAATCCAATGTCCAGTTACTCGTCTAAATCCTATTTTAGTCGACTAATATTCCTTTGTTCTCAATTGGTCGACTAACATCTTTCTTTGGTAGACTAACATCTTTCCATTGAGTTCCAATGATTATATTCTGACCCATAGTAATTGTGTAGTAGTTCTATGATGATTTCTTCGAGATAGCTTAGATTTTGGTAGGCTAGCATCCTTCTTGGTCGGCTAACTTGACCTCTTTCCACAACTAGCCGTTATGAATGAGTTTTTGACTTTAGAGTTCATTTTGGTCAACTAACCGCCATCTTAGTCGACCAATATTGTTTTTGGTGGACTAAAATGAGCCTGCTTGACTAAACCATGCACCAATCGAGTAAAATTGATTCCAGAATGCTTATTTAATTTCTCAGTTGCACTTGGTCGACTAATCTTCATCCTGCTAGAGTAGAATCATGTCTAGAGGCATTTTTTAAGCAATAACTTGATTTTATTTCATATTTGATCAACAATTCTTCAACCTAAGTTCTCCATCTTCCTTTTGTGCATATTTCTTTGAATTTAACTCTTTTCTAAACCTGAAATGAATCTTCATCAATTTCATCATTTTACACATTATCAAAACACAATGAGGATCTTAATGTCAATCACCATTGATCCAACATGGAGGAATGTTTTGCAAAGAGAAAATAAGTGTAGTTTTCCCAGAGCCATCCAAGCAAAAATTGTGCAAAACCAAGAGACTTGTCTTTACTAAGAAAATTTGGGCTGAGTTCCTTCTATAATATGTACAAACCAAAAACTACCTACAAGAAACAATATTATCTTAACTAATTCAAGACACAAACCTTAGACAAATTCCATGGATTTGAAGAAGATACACCTAAAACCCCTAGAATATTATTTCATACATCAAAAGAAATCATTCAATTGAGCCTTGACCTTTGGCTGACTAAGAAGGCAATAGTGTAAAATGGTACTGAGAAGAGAATCAAAGTTCTTGGCCTTAGAGTAAACAACAAATGGGTTTCTGTGTTTTTAGTGATGAGCCAATAGCTTACTAGCTACGATAGGGGCTATGATGTCCAATAAAGTGAAAATGAGTTAGCAAATAAACCCAAGGAAAACTTTCAAAAGGACTTCCAAAGAGCAACTATCTGAGCAAGAATCACAACTGAGCTAGAGGAAGAAGTTTCCATGGAAGTATGTTCAGAGTCTGTTAAAAAATCAAAGCAAGGTTAGTGACATTTCTATAGAAATTTTGGCAAATTTTCCTCTATAATTGGACTAACCACACTTGTAGGAAACTCAAAATTCAAGCAATCAATAATAATCATGCCTTTAGTCAACTCATCAATAATGCAAAGAAATTCTTCCTAGGCTCAATACAATAGTGTTTCAAAAACCCTACAAAGAACCACTCTAGCTTAGTCTTGGCCTCTAACAGGCAAAAAAGCCAATGGAAAGTGTGAAATGTGCCTGAGATTGCTTTCTCGTTGAGTGTGTATCGACGACATGGTTTGGGTTTGTATTTCTGTTTGAATTACATTGGGGATGGTCACTAATGGGTTGATGGCAACAGGGGAGACGTTAGTTTTGAGCATTTCAAGAATTTCTTCGGGCATTGGGTTTTCCATTTTGGTTTTCTGATAGTGGATATGGTCAATGGGTTTTGTGGGCTAGTGTGTTTGGAAGCGTCGATTTTGGCTTTAGAGCTCGTAGGAGTTAAATTTTAAAAAATTGGTGAGAAATAAGGTTTGTTTGTGGTAGGACCATGAGTTTTAAATGAAAGAAGTGGAGTTTTGTTTGTGGCAAGAGTTTGTATTTTGAAAATTGGTGAGCAATGGATGTTTGTGACAATAAGCAGTTTCTGTGAGTAGAAATATATTGTTGCAGGTATGGATTTTTGAAAATGGTGAATAGTTTTGGAGAAAGTGGATGTTTGTTTTGTGGCGAGAGTTAAGTCTTTAAGTGGAGTTAGTTTGAAATGGATGGGACGTTGGCGAACAACATATGAGAAAAGGACTTGAATTTATTAAGCTTAATTATGAGTTGATTGCCTATAAGAAGCAACACAATCCAATTGGGTTTGATATAATATTTCACAAGCATGAGTTAGAACTTCCAAGTGGGTATAGTAGCAACTCTGAGCGAAGGAAGGCATACTTGGCATATATTTCGGAAGATGTTGCCCTGGAAAGTGTTGCAACTTTTGCAATGCTAAGATAGTTTAGGTGGACTTGTTTTAAATTCATAAGAGGTGAGTCTAATTTTTATTTGTTGAGAGCTTCAAAATTTGGTGAAAATTAAAACATCATTCAAAATTAAATACTAAATTTTTCGGTGTGGGGACAATTATTTACACAAAAAATATTTTCGGTCCGCAGGCCGAATTAATTGGACAAACCCAGTCATTGGTACCGATTTTTAAATCTATTTCGACAAAACAGGCAAGGAATATAACAAGAATCAGAATGCTATAGAAAAAGAGACAAATCAAATATAAGAATAACATTTGATTGAGTATTCAAGAAAAGAAAGATCATTCAATCAATTAGAAGGATATTTGTTTACCTGCCAATGTAAAGATGCCTATAAATTCGAAGATAATCCAGCTTATAGGAGACACATTTCTAACAGCCAAAACAACTCTTTTTTCACGTTAATTTTGTCTCTTTGTCGCTTTATTTTCGCATCCTTTTAGCTTTTGTTAGCTTGAATTCCAGTTCTTGTTTAATTGTTGTTATTTGACGATTTAGTTACCATTGAGTCAAGAACCTTTAGAAAAATCTTCTTAATTTTTCATTTGCAATCATTTGATTTTTGAATTCAGATTTATCGCGCACTTTTATTTTAGTTTGTATTAACATAAAGACTTCTGTCATGCTCACGTATTTCCTTAATTTTGTTTCCACCCGTTACAGAATTGAATGGAAGATGTTTCTCGCTTTCCACAAAAGAGGGTAAACACTTACAAACAAACCAATAAACATATTTCTTTTAAAAAAAGGTTGCATCATAATAGGTTTGTGCTGCAGATTTAAGTTACAGAATAACAGTGCAAGTAATTATACAACATGAAAAAAAAAAGACTTAACTGATCATAACATATCCTAGCAAATCGGAAGAGGAGCGCCATTCCAATCCTTGAGGCAGTCCAGTAAAGGATCGATGAGTTTCCCTGCACACAATGCCGAGAAAACTTTGTCGAACTCTTCACCAGGTGAAACCACTTTCTCACCAGTTAATAAACTAGTTCCCAACTCTGTCCTCACAAAATTGTATAATGGATATGACCTACATTCTTTGATCCTGTTAGGAATGGTTACATTTCCATTTTCATAATCGAGCCTTGCACCTTCAACTTCTTTAGGCAAAAGGGCTTTCAGTTCTTCTTCAAAAGCTCCGATCTTTTGGAATAGTGAAGTGCTAGAATTCTTCTCCTTCTCGCCGTTCACTAAGGCGTGATCCACTAAGACTTGCCTCAGTTTTTGCATTAATGGGTACGTCGCACTACAGGGGTCATCAACATACGCAAAAACATGTTCTCTGTCAACTACTTTAAGCAATTCTTTTTCGCAAAATCTTGATGGATGAAGCTCTCCATTGAATCCCATCGTCAACACCCTTTTCGAGACTTGACTTACCGTGTTCTTTACTGTGTTCTTGAGGATTTCTTCTAAGTGCCTCAAGTCAATTGCTTGGCATAGAGCAACTAAAAATGTTGAAGACATAAGCTTTAGTATGTCAATAGCTTCTGCTGTTTTTCTTGAAGAAATCAGTCCTAATGAGTTCACATCTTGGTTATGTTGCTCTGCACTTTGTACATGATTGGTGACAGGATTCGCAAGAAATTGGAGCTCAGAGCAGTATGATGCCATGGCGATTTCAGCTCCTTTGAAACCGTAATCTAAGCTTGGGTTGCGGCCACCGGTGAGATTTGAAGGTAAACCATTGTTGTAGAAGTCATTGACAAGCTCCGAAAATTGTGCAAACATAAGTTTACCAATAGCAGCAATTGCCAGCCTTGTATTGTCCATTGAAACGCCAATTGGGGTTCCTTGAAAGTTTCCTCCATGGAGAGCCTTGTTTCTTGACACATCAATTAAAGGGTTGTCGTTAACAGAGTTGATCTCTCTTTCAATCATCTTTGTTGCAGCTCTGATAACCTCAATCTGAGGGCCTAACCATTGTGGAGATGTTCTTAGAGCATATCTGTCTTGCTTAGGCTTCTGTAGTGGATCAATTTCATGCAATTTTTGTGCTGCCTTAACATAGGAACTCCCATCTAAAATATGTTCCATGATTGCAGCAGCTTCAATTTGGCCAGGATGGTGCTTCAATTTGTGAGTTAAATGGTCTGTAAACTCTGGTTTTCCTTGCATAACCTCTGCAAAAATTGCTGATAGAACTTCTGACAGAATAGCCAATACATTAGCTTCAAAAAGTACCATTGAACCCAATGCAGAACCAACTGCAGTACCATTTACAAGTGCTAGACCTTCCTTAGGTTGCAAATCAAAAAAGCCATCAATAATTCCAGCAAGCTCAAAGGCCTCGGTGGCATCTAGTGATTCTCCATTAGGTCCGATTGCCATTGAGTTGGGGCGGCCAGTTAAAAGCCCAGCAATATAGGACAATGGGACCAAGTCCCCAGAGGCAGTGATAGTACCTCTCAAAGGCAAACATGGAGTAATGTTTTGGTTGAGGAATTTGGTAATGGCTTCTAAGATCTCAAATCTGATGCCTGAATACCCCTGAAGAAGTGTGTTAACTCGCACCAACATTGTTGCTCGAGTTGCCGAGTGAGGCAGTGTGTGGCATGACTCCGTCCCCTTCCCAAATATTCCAGCATTCAAGAATCTAGTTGAAAAAATAAAATCCAAAAAAGAAATATTAAGTTTTGATCACTCGAGAAATCATTCAATTTTTTTAGATTATCTTAACACCATGAAAACTGGAATATGAATCGTAATCTTTGCAAGATAGGAATAAAAACACTAGAAAAAAAAATGGTATGATCCACTAAAAACTCTAGAAAAGAATAATATCATATGCCCAAATCTTTCAAGTGCCAAATATCTTTTTGGCGTTCCTTATTAAATCTATGCCATATTATTGACTATATGACGTGACGTCGTCGTTTTTATTTCCATTCTGAAATGCTAGCCATCCCTAGTGTGTTATACATCCTCTGTTTAGATGTCATAAAATCAATCTCTCATACTACAGAAGTTGATGTATGTGAACTCACAAATAGACTCTACTTAAAATAGTGCCCATCATTTTTTTTTCATTTTTATTTTACACTATTTATATTATTTTTTTATAGTTTATTTTTTGTCATCTTCAATTTTTTTTATTGTTCTCCTATCATATATTCAAATTTCTAGTCACAATTCTTTAATTTATTTTCTTATTAAGCGTAATTAATTTTAGTTTAATATTTATGTAATTTATTATTCATTTTACTCTTCATAATACATTTTTAGTTCCACAACAAATATTGAATCCAAATAATTAGTCAAAAAAATTTAATCCAAACAAAATTAATGAAAAATTAAAATGACATAGTCATAAACTTCTTAACATAACTTCTTCAGATAGCCTAGATCAGTCACAAACCTACCAAATTCACAACCTCCACTCTGGAATTTTCTTAAGAACTTACGAGTGGATACCCTTTCATAACTGTTTTTGTCTTGTGAAGATGGGATAATTCACTAACTTTGATACCTGTACTTGAAGATATTTTATCAGGTTAATTTTATCAATAATTCTCTTATTATAATATTTTATTTTAAATTATGATCAACTCTTGTGTGAAACAGGACTTATGTATTTCTGAGTTATCTTTGATCAAGCGGACATGTAATATTTTTTGTTCTTGTTTAACGTGGGAGCAAGAACGCCCTCTCCATTAACGGCAGCACCAAAGTTAAAGAAAAAACTGGCATGCATGTGACGCTTCACCTACCTCCAGTATTTAGGGTGACATATATACAACATTAATACGTCTAAGTTAACCACATCCCAACAACAAGGCATGGCCCTGTTTCTGCTACTTGTAATAATTTATGAATTAAATAAAAATAAATTACCTTATCAGCTCTCTCTGAAGAGCTCCACCTTGCTTGGTTCTCCTATGAGATGTTGCACCAAAACCTGTGGTCACACCATAACTATCTGTACCCTTGTTCATGCTCTCCATAACCCATTCACTACTGGCTTTCACACCGGCTCGAGCAGTTTCTGAGAGCTCAACCTTCACTCCAGAGTCATGGCCAGCTATTGCAGCCACTTGAGCTATCGTCAAGGTCTGGCCGCCCAGCCGGACTAAAGGTTTCCGGTACTCCTCCACCATTCTCTTCACCTCGTCGAAATGAGACCCTTTGAGTGAGTCAGCAGCCATGGCCCAGTTGAGTGGGTCATGTGTGCAAAATGGTGGTGTGGCAGTACCATTGCATGTCTCTTGAGTAACCTCCATGCTGCTCCAAAATACTTGGATATAACTAAGTTGATTAATGATTTGATTTGGGAAATGGAAGCGCAATATGTGTTTTATTGTATTGTTAGGAATTTTCAGGTAACCCAAAAATCCTGAGTCTGTTCACCTAAAATTGAGCGCTTTAAATAGAGTGTGATTATTAGCAACTCAAGCGTTGGGTGGGGTGGCTACACCGATGTGTTAGTTGGCAGCAACAACCAGCCGTTGGATCTTTAAGGATTAAGCATTGGGATGATGACACGCGGAAAAATATGGAAGAGTCTGAGTGAGCGGCTTATTATAGACGTCAAAAACAAAAGTATTAGACTATTCGTTCGTAAATTCAACAGTTAAGAGATTAACCAGCACACTAAATATATGAGTTTGGATTTTTGATTATGTAGCAATGCTAATGAGACATACAGGCTATAACCTACTATTTCGCCAAATTTCTATAAAGAATTCTTTGTCATTGATTTTTTAATTAGTACAACATGTTTTTAAAGTTCCTTTAAGAAGAAAAACAAAAGTATTGGGTTGGAGTGGTGATGGATGGATATGGGGGGTTGGTGAGACTATGGGAAGGCAGATATAAGCATTGCGTCACCTCTCGTTTCTCTTAAATCTCTATTTCACCAACCCAATTATGGTATCAACCATTCAAGCTGTTTACTTTTCTCCTCATTACCACTACAATACTTGTTTCTATCCATTTGTACATCTTATGTATTTTCATCATTCTTTCACGCATAGTTATTGGTCAAAAAATATATTTATTAAATAAAATATATGTCAATTCTTATTTACTGTATAATTTAATAAATTTTTTGTTACTTTGAGCTAAATCTACAAGTGAAGAAGTTTTTCATAAAAAATTTTAGTTAATATCTATCAATAATTGAATTCGCCTGTCTATCTCAACTTATCATATAGAAGTTAAGAGCAACCACGAAGACAAAGGTGATAGGAGATAGTCATTCTCTCTTATCGTGTTTCTTTTAATAAAATTATCTCTTTTATCTCTCATATTCTCTTTATTGTGTACTTTTTTTTTATAAAACTATTCTCTTTTATTGTATCTACTATTATACTACTTTTAAAATTCTGTTTTCAATTCTCTTTACGAAATTTTCTAAATTCATTGTTGGTCGAGAGTATTCAACTATTGCATCTTCGACTATTATTGTATAACAGATTAAATTTTAATAAATATAGACTAAGTAAAAGTTTAACAAATTTAATCCTTCAGAAAACGCGTAATTAAAATTGGAAAAACACCCAGTCTTCATCTTTATCAATTAAATTTAAAATCGCGTCATTGTTTCAGTTTTGACTATCGTGATTTTATTTGTCAGTTTCTGTTTTTCAATGGTTATTGTTGTCAAAGTTCATTAAGGTTTACAACGGTTCACATACTTGACGTTCACAAAAAAGGGATTCAGCTATTTTTAAGGGATTCAGATAGGGCATTGCAAGTGGTCGGGTTGGTCGGGTTTGAAGATTTTTTCAAACCGACCCGATAAAATCGGGTTGAAGGAATATGAACCCGAAACCGACCATAATTTCATCGGGTTGGTCGGGTTTGATTTGCATTCGGGTTGGTCGGTTTCGGTCGGGTTTGGCGGGTTGAATTTTTTTAAAATTTTTCACATTTTCTTTCTCTAACTCACATAACCCGCCCAA
>CANYCX010171911.1:0-16382 GCA_948193385.1 Breynia disticha f. nivosa | reverse complement strand
GCCAGGAGAAAGGCCACAGCAGGCTGATTCTATGGTTGTTTCCCTTGTTCTGGTATCTTAAAATTCGTATTAATTATGGAAGTTTGTGAGAAAAACTGGGTATAACGTGGAAACCTAATACATATATGAAGTACACAAATTTTCTAGGATGATTCCTTAGCGAATAGAATATTTAAAAGATTGTGTTTGACATAGCAACAGTGAGCCATTAGGTAAGCTAGGCGCGAATGTGGCTTTGTGTTCTAAGAGCACACCCGTATTGGTCGAAGGTTCCCCTGCTCATCAGCTTAACAACATTAGGGATTCAGTTACTAAGTATTTCTATATACTCACATTTGTTTTGCTGTTGAATGTGTGCAGAGCGGCAGAAGGATACTCGGGACTCACATTTTGGGTGGGCTCAGGTGGTGATACGTGACTGCATAGGTTGGCTCCTAGCTCGCATTTTGAGGGCTTTGATTTTTATACCCACTTTTGTACATCTATACATTTAGTAGTATAGATAGTTGATTTCCACGCATTGTTTTAAACCATAGCCACAACTTCTGCATTTGACGATGTTCTATATAAAATTTGTTACTATCCGAGGTTTAAAATGGAATCCATGTTTATTCTTGATTTTATTTTGTGTGATCGGATCATCTATTTCATGAAAAAAATGGTTGCCAAATCGGGATTAAATCGAAAAAAGAACTTTACGAATTTGAGCACCACATTTAGTGGTATCACAACAGGGATTAGATTCCCTGCGGACTGTACCAAAATTGTTTTCCTGCATCATTTTCTGAAAACTAAAGTGGTTCTAATTGTGATTTTACCATAGAGATGGAGCCACTAGATAATGTATCACAGGAGACCGTAGAGTCCCAGGAGTCCGTAAAGGGGCAGGGATTAGCCCCAAGACATATAGCTCAGCCTACACCAGTTGCTATTCCACCTATCGACCCTGTCTATGCCCAGTTATTTCAAATGATGATGCAACAGGTGTTGGGTAGGTAGGAAGGTCGAGTGGGGGATGGCATTGACCGCAATTTTGGGGAGATGCGCAAGCAAGGCGCTAAACCATTTTAGGGGACTACAGACCTTGCTGAGGCTGAGGATTGGCTCTGACACCTGGATCGAATCCCGAGCAGAAATTGAGATGTGCTACCTCTTTGCTGGAGAAGGGAGCATGGGATTGGTAGGAGGCAGTACCAGGCAGCCAGAATGACCCTCCCACCCTGACTTGGAGTGACTTTCAGAGGGAGTTCGTAGAGAAGAACACCCCTCTCCTCTATAGAAACAAGAAGAAGATTGAGTTCTTAGTACTCAAGTAGAAGGACCTCATTGTTGCAGAGCACGAGGCCCAGTTCACTTGACTCTCCAGGTATGTGCCAGAGGATGTGGCCACTGATGTTTAGAGGAGGGACAGGTTTGAGAGGGGGCTACGGTTTAATATCCGCACCCGAATTGCCATGAAGCAGCCCACTTATCAGACACTGCTGGAGACTACTCTTCATGCTTAGGAGCTGTTGGCCAAGGAGGGTCGTAGAGAGGACAAGCGATAGAAGGTGTCCGAAGATTCCAGTGCCACTGGTGGATAGAAGAAGATTGACTCTAGAACTCCAAGGAGTGCAGGTGCAGGAGGCATCCGCCAAAGGAACAGTTCTGAGAGTAGGGGGTGTCATAATTTTAGACCCCCTACCTTAATTCAATAGGGTATTGGGAGTTGCACTAGTAGAGACACTCGTCCACTATGTTACTATTGCCACCAGCTGGGTCACTAGAGGAAGCACTGCTATTTGAGGATCAGTGATGAGGCTAGAGCTTCACTAGGCCAAAGTAGTGTTGGAGACAATAACAGAGCAGCTACTACTAATAGAGGCCGAGGCAGAGGTGGGAGGGCATCTATCACCACCTCTAGAGGCGCATGAGACTCACATTCAGTAGTTCTACCTCAAACTCATGTCTATGCCATGACACGGGATGAAGCGGTAGCTAACCCTGATGTTATTGCTAGTATGATGATTATTTCCTCTCACAGTATATTGGTGTTGATTGACTCTGGATCTACGTGTTCTTTTATTAGCGAGTCGCTGGTAGAGTTGATTGGGGGTAGAGTGTCACCTATAGGTTACTTAGTAGCAGTTTCTATGCCAGCTGAGGATACGGTATTGGTGAGGGAGACAGTGAGAGATTGTGAGTTACACATAGGTGAGGAAAAATATGTTACAAATCCTATTATTCTGAGGATGGCAGAATATGAGGTTATACTTTGTATGGACTGGTTATCTGAGAATTGGGCAGTGGTAGACTGCTATGCGAAGGAAGTGGTGATAGAAGTTAATGGTGAGAAGAGGGTACTGATAGTGGGCATATTTGGCCTACGTGACAGATCTAAATAAAAAGAAGATAGAGGTGAGAGATGTGGATGTCATGAGGGATTATCCAGAGGTGTTTCCAGAGGACCTACTGGGTTTGCCACTGCAGAGGGAGGTTGATTTTGAGATAAAGACGGTACCAGGAGTAGTGCCAGTGTCAGTGGCACCGTATAGGATGGCGGTTATAGAGCTGTAGGAATTAAAAAGGCAACTGGAGGAGCTTCTAGAGAAAGGATTTATCCGGCCTAGTGTGTCGCCTTGGGGCGCATTTGTGCTTTTCGTGAAAAAGAAGGACGGACTGTGCATCGATTACCGGTAGTTGAATAAAGTGGCGGTGAAGAACAAATATCCATTACCGCAGATCGATGACTTAATTAACCAACTGAGGGAAGAGACAGTGTTCTCCAAAATTGACTTGCGATCTGGGTATTGGTAGTTGAGGGTGGAGGAGAGTTCTATCCTGAAGACAATATTCAGAACTCAATATGGTCATTATGAGTTCGCAATGATGCCATTCGGGTTGACTAACGCACCAGCAGCCTTTATGGCCTTGATGAATAAGTTGTTTCAGCCGTTTTTGGATCGATTTGTGGTGGTGTTTATCGACGATGTATTGGTATACTCCAGAGACAGAGAGGAGCATGAGGGGCACCTTCGAGTTGTGTTGAAGCTATTGAGAGAGATAGAATTGTATGCTAAGTTTGAGAAGTGTGAGTTCTAGATGAGACAGGTGGTCTTCCTAGGCCACATGCTTTCAACTGAGGATGTCCAACCAGACCAGAGTAAGATAAAGGCGGTGCAGGAATGGGAGGCAACTAGAAACATGACTGAAGTGTGCAGCTTTTTGGGTTTGGCAGGTTATTACCGGTAGTTTATAGAGGGTTTTTCTAGGTTGTTGAGACCAATGACCAACCTTTTGAAGAAAAACACTCCGTTCATTTGGAATGAACATTGTCAGGAGAGCTTTTAGGAGTTGAAGAAGAGACTGGTAGAGGCTCTAATGTTGACATTACCTACCGAGGGTGGCGGATTTGTAGTATATAAGGATGCTTCTAAAGCAGGATTGGGTGGAGTTTTGATGCAAAATGGGCAGGTGATTGCTTATATGTCTCGACAATTACGAGCGCATTAGGCTAATTATCTTACCCATAATCTAGAGTTGGCAACGATCATTCATGCTTTGAAAGTGTGGAGGCATTACTTGTACGATGAAACCTTCCAGATTTTCAATGATCATAAGAGTCTCAAGTATATCACTACGTAGTGGGAGCGGAACTTAAGACAGCGGAGATGGATTGAGCTGCTAAAAGGTTATGATTGCACAATAGAGTACCAACCAGGTAAGGCAAATGTAGTCGCCGATATATTGATTCAGAAAGGTAGAGATGATGAGGATTCAGTGACTTATAGAGCAGAGTCTTTGTTTGCATTGAGGGAGTTGAGGCCGTAGCTTGAGGTTATTGAGGGTGAGATGTTGGCAAACATACAGGTTAGGCCGCAGATGAGGGACTTGATTTTGTAAAGGTAGAAGGAAGATGAATATTTAATGAGGATTAAAAAGAAGGTGGAAAAAAGGAAATTGACTACACCACACTGAGTGGATGATGATGGGGTTCTTTATTACGAGGGACGACTATGCGTCCTAGACATAGTGGAGATTAAAGAGAAGCTGATGGAGGAGGCTCACTCTTCACCATACTCGGTACATCCTGGTAGTACCAAGATGTATCGAGATATGAGAGATATGTATAGGTGGGTTAATATAAAGTGGGATATAGCAGAATTTATAGTTCGGTGTTTTTGTAAGCAGATCAAGGCAGAGCATCAGACACCGGCAGGGAATTTGAGACCCCTTGAGATACCAGAGTGGAAATGGGAGAAAATAACGATGGATTTTATTGTAGGTTTGTCGATGATCTTCAAACAGCATGACACAGTTTGTGTGGTAGTGGATCGACTTACTAAGTCGGCACATTTTCTAGCGATTCGGCAGGGTGACACTTTGGATAAGCTGGCGAGCTTATATATGTTAGAGATTGTTAGACTTCACGGAGTGCCTCTGTCTCTTGTATCAGACCATGACCTGAGGTTCACTTCGAGGTTCTAGAGGAGTTTATTGGATGCTATGGGTACTCGACTGCGATTCAGTATGGCATTCTATACTCAGACTGATGGGCAGTCATAGAGAACCATCGAAATAGTTGAAGTTATGATGAGGGCATGTGTACATGAGTTTGGGGGCAATTGGGATGACCACTTATTGTTGATTGAGTTCGCCTACAACAACAGCTTCAACTTTAGTATTGAAATGGCGCCGTATGAGGCTTTGTATGGGAGGCGATGCCGAAACCCAGCTTATTGGGACGTTGAGAGTTTGCGACAGATTCAGGAACCCGAGTTAGTTCAGCATACTCCCGAGAAAATCAAGGTGGTAAAGAGGTGTATGAAGGCAACCCAGGACAGACAGAAGAGCTATTTTGTTCGGCACCATCGAGAGATTGAGTATAAAGTTGGGGATAGGGTGTTTCTCTGAGTTTCACCTTAGAGAGGAGTGATTTGGTTTGGGCGGAAAGGAATGTTGAGTCCAAGGTACGTGGGTCCATACGAGATTATAGAGAGAGTTGGACCACTTGCCTACCGACTTCAGCTACCAGTAGAGTTGTCTCAACTCCACAACTTCTTCCACGTGTCGATGTTGAGGAGATATAGATTCGACCTGAGTCATGTATTGAGAGAGCCGGAGTTAGAGATCTCAGAATATCTAACTTATGATGAGGAGCCAGTAGAGATCTTAGACCGACAAGTTCGACAGCTACAGAATTGTAAAATTCCAATGGTTAAAGTGAAGTGGAGTTTCCACTCACGAAAGGAGGCGCCTTGGGAGGTGGAGAGCGAGATGCGGGAGAAGTATCTGCATCCCTTTCCCGAGGCTTGATGAGTTAAGGTATGTTTTAATCCTTATTATTTATGTTGGGGTTAAGAGTTTAAGCTGAAATGTTAAGTTATTTTAGTTGAGAACCTGAACTGTTAAATTTCAGGGACGAAATTTCCTAAAGGGGAGAGTTGTAACGTCTCGAAAATATTACAAAAATTAAGTGGAAAAATGTCAAGAAATTGGCTAGAAACGGCCAAGGGAAAGGCCATGGAAACCGTTCCCATGGCCGTTCTGCACCCATTTGGCAGCACAAAAATTTCTACTGATTTAAAACGAGAACAGCCACTAAAACAGTTGTAGGTCATTCCAGAGGTCGTTCTGAACGTCGAGAGGCTGAGAAAAAACATGCGTTTTCATTACAAAAGAGAGAGAAACATTAAATATGAACCCTAAAGCAACTCAACCGATTTCCACTCAACCTAAACCCTTCCAAACACATTTCTAACCTTGTGGAAGCTAAAATTTTGCCTCCCACACTTAAGGATTCACAAATTTCACAAAGAAATGTGACCTAGACGAACTCGAGAATTTACGTACGGGTTTCAGCAAGGTAAGTTCCATTTATTTTGGATTTTAAGTGATATGGAGTGAGTTTTTCTATGGGTTTTGTGCGGTTTTATATGTTAATCAAAATAGTATGCGTGTTGGCTCACATTGTAAGAATGGTGGGAGTTTTGTGATTTTAGGGTTTGAGTAGGTTGTGGATTCTTGAGAATTCTGAATTAGAACATAGAATTCAGTTTGAAAAAGTGTGTAATAAACAAAATGTGACTTGTTTTTGTGTAGGAGGTAGTGCTCGAAACTCGGGGCGAGGTTGAACTGAGAACCAATTATGCAAATTACGAGGTAAGTGTACTTTTGACACTTGCTTAGGAGGTTATGCCTCCACATGGTTGTTTGTATGTTGAATAAATGTTTCTAAATATGTTGGTTGAATGATTGGTAAGTTGATTTCGACCATATGTTATGGAATGGAATGAATTAGTGATTCTCGTAAGTAGCAAAGGTTAAAATGTGTATGTATGAATGTGTGATTTGGGTCGATGTAGATCATCGATATGGTAAGTATGGCACATGGGATTTGGATGTGTTCAAAAATGTGATTTGTGTTATATGACCTTTATTTGTAAGAGTGGAATTATGATATTTGATTATGATGGGAAATAGTATGGTTGTTATGGAATTTAGATTGAAAGAATGGGGTGAGTTGTGATGCCATCAAAAATGACTTGCTAATGTTGTGAGTGAGAGGAACCTAGAAAACATATGATTTAGAATAATGCTTAGTGTCATGAATATGATTATGTGATTGTGTTGAGATATACTATGTGCGTTGCATGTTGAGTGCACGATGAGAACTTGAGATGAGGTTGCGCTAATGAAAAATGAAAACGCTTGCATTCCTTCATATATGTCATGCAGAAAATTTCATGAACATCGTTGTATGTTAATAATTGTGGGGATTAGCTAAATCGAGCGAAAGCTTCAATGATGTGGGGATTAGCCAAATCGAGCGAAAGCTCCATTTATGTGGGGATTAGCCAAATTGAGCGAAAGCTCTATCTTTATGTGGGGATTAGCCAATATATAAGAGTGGACTCTCTCACGCGCGCAGGAAAGACCCCGAGGCATTCATTTGAGTGAATTGCATTAGCATTTCATGGAACCAAAATTTGCATTGAATTATGTGAGTAGAGATTGTGAATATTGCTTGGAATTGTGATTATGGATGTTGGATGAATATTTGCAAGGTATATGAATCTGAGATTGGTTGAGTTATGGAAGTTATTGATAATATATGGATAGTTTAAAATTTATGATTAAAAATGAATTTGTTGAATGATTCAAAGTATGCTTATGTTGATATGGAGTTATGTGCTAAATGCTAAGCGAATTAATGCAGAAAATGTCAAAGTTATAGTTGTAATAACGCGTGTTTTGTTGGGAAAATGTTGAATAGATGTATGAATTAAAATGTATGAAATGATTAGTGTTGAGATGTTGTTTGTATGAAACCATCAGGTAGGAACGGGCTGGGGAACGGGCACGCAAACCGTTTCCCTTAGCCGTTCCCATTGAAGAGTGGAACCAGTGAGGAAGAACGGCTAGGAGAACCGCCACAGCAGGCTATTTCCCTTGTTCTGGCAGCCTAAAATTCGTATTAATTATGGAAGTTTGTTAGGAAAAATAAGTATAACATGTAAACCTAATACATATATGAAGTACACAAATGTCCTAGGATGATTTCCTTAGTAAATAAAATATTTAAAAGATTGTGTTTGGCATGGCAACGGTGAGCCATTAGGGAAGCCATGCGTGAATGCGGCTTTGTGTTCCACGAGCACACCCGTATTGGCCGAAGGTTCCTCTGCGCATCAGCTTAACAACATTAGGGATTCAGTTACTAAGTATTTCTATATACTCACCTTTGTTTTGCTGTTGAATATGTGCAGAGTGGCAAAAGGATACTCGGGACTCACACTTTGGGCAGGCTTAGGTGGTGATACGTGACTGCATAGGTTGGCTCCTAGCTCTCATTTTGAGGGCTTTGATTTTTATACCCACTTTTGTACATCTATACACATAGTAGTATAGATAGTTGATTTCCATGCATTGTTTTAAACCAAAGCCACAGCTTCCGAATTTGACAATGTTCTGTACAAACTTTATTATTGACCGAGGTTTAAATAGAATGCATGTTTATTTTTTATTTTATTTGTTGTGATCGGATCCTTTATTTCATGAAAAAAATGGTTGCCAAATCGGGATTAAATCAAAAAAGAACTTTACGAATTTGAGCGTCACAATTTGTACGTAAAAATAGGAGATTCGAAATGAAATCAAGTAAAAGAGAAATCAATAACGTAAAGATAGTATTTATAATTGGGTGGTATATGAATTGATGAATATAATTGATAAAATGAATAAATGATTACTCACTGAGCCCGCAACTCATGCAACTACAATTTTTGATTTTAGGTAAAGTTATTGACTTGGATATGCATTTGAGGTAGCTTATAGACTATAGCTAGTATTCGGTGGGGGATCTGCTATACGACACATTCTCTCTTTCGATGCCATCCTGGAGTTTGTATGATATGTTGATATTTGGTAGTTGTTGGAGAGATAGCTATGATGTGGTTATATATTTTAATGTATATGTGTTAGTTGTTTGTATGAGATGATACATACATGCAACTCTAATGTTTATATATCTATATGCATGATAGATGATGTTTGCTTGATATGTGTTAATAGATGAGAATCATATAAGTATAAGATGATGAAAACATGTTGATTACATATTGATATTTAGTTGCAGAGATTCAACATCGATAGTGTTTAATTAACACTATAACGCCCCAAAAAATGTCTATTTAATGTTGAAATAAGGTCTAAAATAAGTTGGAAGAATGCATATGTAGGGATACATATGCCGGGGATCGAAAAGAGGTTGGAAAATCGAAAATTCAAAGGTTGTGCATGATTAACGTATGTTAATCCTATTATTAACATAAGTTAATGTTAAGATGAAATGAATAACGTATGCTAATTGAGGAATAACGTACGTTATTCTACTCAGATCTCCTAGAAATATGTTTTGACTAACGTACGTTAATTGTGAAATAAACCTACGTTATCGGTGGTCTGGACATGTCATTAAAAGAGCAGAAATAAGCCAAAACAGGGAGAAAAACATCCCAAACTCTCCCAACCCTAGAAACACTTCCCTAAGCATCCTCAAACACAAAACCTACCAGCAAACTTGTGGATTCCAACGGATTAACAACAAATTCGTCCCTCCATTCGATTCTTTCAAACTAGGGTTTGAGGCAAGGAAGAAGAGAGGTAAGAATCCCTAACTCTAAGCTAAAATTTGTGCAAAATGAGATGCAAATGATAGGGTTTTGTTGGGTTTTTATCCTAGTTACTAAATGTACAAACATTTAACCTAAAATCTAAGAATTTGTGGAGATTGGGGAATTTAGGTTTGTGGGAAAAATAAGGATTTTAGGGAAAATGAAGAGTCAATGAGAAATTGAGTATAATGTATTGTGTATAACATAAAATGCGTCATGATTTGTGTAGGAGGCAACGATCGAAACCCGAATCGGGAATCGAGCGATGAACCGATTCATGGAGTTCGAGGTAAGTGCACTTTTGACTCTTACCATTGTAGATTTTTCCTTTGGATGGTTGACCATAATTGATTTATGCTTTATTGTTCAAAATTGGTAATGGAATTGTGTCAATAAATATTTGAATGTTTTGGTATGGATTCCTTAGAATTTGTGTGAAGTGTGTTTTGGGATGTTGTGATTGGTAAATGATGATAGTAAGGTGTTGTTAATGTTCTTTTGATGAACTGAATGATGATTGTGAGGTTTCTTAAATGTAAGTAAGTATGTAATGTGTTATGTGATGAGTTATGAGGGCTTGAACGGTATTTGGAATGTTTTGTGTTGTGTTTTGTACATTAGAAATGTACTTATGAGGTGATGAACATATGGAGACTAGAATTGTGAATTGTATGATGTTGAGTTATGGTTTAAGAATAAATGTGTGGGCTCATTAAGAGTGTTGAGCTATGTTTAGTATGTTGAGTTTGCGTGAGTTATGAATATATGTTATAGTTGTCTCTTGCCGCCAGTGGTATTTTATGAATGTGTGAGTGTTGACTTATGCCATGAGTTGGCAGTTTATAGATATGTGAGCATATTCATGTTGAATTGTAAAATGATATTGTGTTGATCTAATATGACAAATTCTATTAATGAGAATGTGTGGCTTATGTTGTGCATGTGGAATGAATGATATGGAACATTCATGTGTATATGATGTTGTGGATTTGGAAATGCATATTTTGCATTCATTCATGTCATGGTTTGGTATTGCATGAGCACGTACGTTGTGTGTTCATGCTTAAGACGATAAAAGGAAGGCGAGACGTTCATCCCAGAAGGCGAGTTGTTCTTTCGTGTGATAAAATGAGGGATTAGCCCAATTGTGATTTTATGCTAGGCAAGAGCTCGATGCCGGGCTAGGCCCGATGAAAAATCTAGCAAAATATCACATTTAAGGGGTATTGCCAATCGAGCAAAAGCTCACATTAAAGGGGTATTGCTAAAATGAGAGAAAGCTCAAAATTAAGGGGAATTGCCAACTTATGAGAGTGGACTCTCTCACGTGCACGATAAATAAATAAATAAAGACCTTGGGGTATGCATTTGTGTGACTCATACGTGCATTCGCATTCATGTCAACATTTATTTCATTTGTGATAGTATGGTTATGATATGAGTATGGGTTTTAATTGAGCAATATGTGCTCTTGTATGTGATATATGAGATGAGTATGAACTTATATAGTTTTTATGGAGTTGTGTTATGTTGGTGAGTGGATGATGAGAATGAGGAAATGTGATTTGTAGAGATATATATATATGATCATGCACGAGTGTGTTGAATGGTTTGTGATTTGATGTTGATAATGAGGAATATGACTTGTGTTATGACAAATAATTAATCATGTATATGCATGTAGAATTGATAAATGCCTATGGTAAGTTGAGAATTTGTTTATGGTATGAGATGAAAGTGTGGTATGTGTGTGTTGTTATTATTTGAATGAGAATGTGTTATGGTGTGATGATGAAGAGAGGATGTTGATGTGTATGTCTATGAACGGTGTTATAATGTTATGGAATTGACCATGAGTGCAATGATTTGTGATGAGTTGTGTGTAAAGCGGTGCGATACTGAAGAAGGTCGAGCTCCTAGTTTTTGGGTTATGATTGTGTTGTATGCCTATGAAATTTTAGTATAGTTGAGATGTACTAACCTGGCATGCAAATTGTTTTCCATTGTTTTCGCATTTCGCTATTTGTTTTGTGTATGGCCAACCTTGATCTTTGTTGATGTGTTTGGAAAACTATTTTTCCAGTTTCTCTCTCTCGCATAACTTATGTTTTAAAAAGAAAAAAAATGGTTGCCAAAAATCGGTATTTAATCGAAAAAGAGTTTTATGAATTTGGGGTACAGAGACACGATGACGTGTTGAATTAACAGAGGACGTGCCAGATCAACACAAGGTTGTGCTCATAGGGTTGTTGACTAGCACGAGTCATGCTCATATCTATTTCCAGCAACACAAGGTCAACACGAGTTATGCTCATGCACTGTCTGCCCGTGTTGCACCTCTGTACTACTATTTTGCAACTGTTTTCACAACTGAATTAATCTGTAACGTTCTACTAATTCTTAAATATGAAAATATAGCATGAGAAAACAAAAAAAATTTAAATTATTCGTTATTAAATTCATTAATTTAACGCTAACTGTTGATTATATAATCAATAAAGTTTAAGATGTTATATCGAGCATATTGATGATTACGAAAGTTGAAAGGAGAGATGGATGAGGAAAATAATGATGACTATAGAGTTTTCCTAGAGGATGGAGTGGCAAAGAGGAAAAGACTAAATTATGTATGATCGTCACTAGCATATTATTCTTTAAAATATGGGAAGGCGAAAGGTAATCAAATTTGAAGTTCGAGAGAGAGTTAGAGGATTTATCATCCTTACAGGATGTCCATAAGTTGTTACTATGATAGCATTCAGAGAACCTTGGGTAAAATGTGCGCTTTTATAGTAATAAAGGGATCATGAGGATGGAACCCGAGTACCAATGATGAGGGTATTGTCAGCAAAGACAGTGATGTTGAGATTCGTAAGGATAGAGGTGGAAATCTGGAGAATGACAGTTATAGTCTATAGCTAGAATAAAATGAGTATGAGAGCGTAAGATTGTAATAGAAATTGAGGAAGATGGTGGTAAGTGAGGGGAGGAAGTAGGTATGTAACCACTATAAGGCATGTACATTAATCTGTGGTGGCTGAGGTCATAAGTGTTTAAAGAACTTAAGTTCTAAAATTTTGGGGACAAATTTCCTAAGGGGAGAACTATAACGCCCAAAAATATAACCTAAATTGTACAAAAATTTTAAAATTAATAGTGGCAAATGGCCTAGGGAACGATTTCCCTAAACCGTTTCCTGAACTATTTTGAACATAGACAACTGATTTGTATCATGCTGAAGAATGAAGGAAATGATCAAGCAAATGGTTTGTGCAAATTGTTAGGTAATCTGTTTCCAACTAAACGAGTCAATAACAGAGGGAAAATCCAAGCATTCAAAAGGGGAGAAAATCCTAAAACACAGATCGTCATGTATGAGCATGGGGATGTGCTCATGTTCTATTTTTAGCCATTTTCCATTTGTTTTCTCCTGATTCCAACAGCAAACAAGTCATGTATGTTATGCGAAAGTCCAACATGTTCATATGTTTAATTAATAGTGTTTACACTTTAAAACACTCATAATCCACTTATTTGCTTCATTCATTAAGACATGTATTTATGCTTTCATAAACAGTTAATCTTTCATCAATACTTAATACATAAGAGCATAACTTTCCTACCATCAAAACTTAGTACATATCAGTAATGTTTTCAAGTTAACATAGATTTACACACTTGTTTGCAACATCAATCCATGTATAGCATTTTAACTACAACATACCATAGCTCATATCATCATATCCAAGTCAAAGCATATACCATTCATATACTTAAAATAAAACATTTACATTTTTCTACTCATTATACAATACTCAAATCTATTATATAAGCATTTATAAATCAAGTATCAATTTAACAACAATACTAAACATGAATGCTTAATCGAGTGCATATGAATGACAATGCAATCATATGCGATATGCCCCAGGGTATTGCTTTCTTTCTTTTTCTTTTCTTTTCTTTTTCTTTTCATTTTTCCCTCGGTCCCAGACCAGCATCGTACCCAGTACGGCAGCGAGCCCAACTCAGAAAATCATTGGTCCCAGACTGACATAGAGATCTCTCTCAGAATAATCCTCAGGCCCAGCCTAGGATATCAATCTCAATGTCACACAATGAATGTACAATGCATTCATATATCTCAAACTCAATCAAGTATGCTCAATAAGAAAACACATGCTTATATACATATCACAAAGCAACACATGTTTAAGCATCAACATATTATCAACCATATGTCAATTATAATGAAAAGAGCATACTTATACACATTCAAGGTAAGAATACCATCAATCCATAATCAACTCATCATCAATATGCTCATATCATTCCTTTCACATACAAACCATCAATTATCATTCAATTGTTCATAAGAACAACATATATATGAGCAAGAACACTAAAATACAGCTAAATAAGCAAATAATTCTTATAATCAATCAAATATGTTCCAAGAACATTATTCCACATAACTCATACATTTTTAACTTAAAATTTATTCCATTAATCATAATAACATGATTAGTATGTGTAAGAACACTTACCTCGACTATTTTACGAAGTTAGCATCGGGCTCAACTTCAATCTAATTGTTGTACAGATCCCCTGTACGAAATTAATCACATAAATGATGTTAACTAACCATACTCATATGGATTCTACACTTAAAATCATCAAACCTCTTTTAAAATCCTAAACCATAACTCCACAACAAACTTCCTTAAGAACAAATTCCTACAATTCTAACTAAAACTTGATTTAGGTGTTTTAGACCTTAAACATGAACTTAATTAAGTTCACAACCAACAATTACATGTTTTCCTAACTTAATTTCAGTCTTAAACTCATCGAATTAACTAACTTCAATTCACAGCAGCTTCCATTTGTGACGCCAAAATCCGTAAGACTCATTTTGAATAAAACTTGAAAATTCGCGCTATATTTTTTTCATTTTAAAACAGTTAAGTTATGCAAGAGAGAGATAAACAGATAGACGGTTTTCAAACACATCAATACAAGCCATACATCAACGATAATTTGAAATGCTGAAGCAATGGAAAACATTTGCATGCCATGATATAACGTCTCGACTATACTAAAATGTCATAGGCATACAACACCAAAACATAATTCGAAAACATGGGAGTTCGACCTTTAGTGTTGTAAAGCCCCGAAAATTTTAATAATTAAAATTTAAAAAATTTAGATGAAGAATATTGAAGGTAAAAATCAAATTTTTCCGTAAGAGGATTTATTAAAATTAAGAATATTTTAATTTAAACTAAATCAATGAATATACAATTTTTCATAGATTAAATTAATTAAATAAAATATTGTTGTATATGGATTATTTAAATTTACTATATATTAATTTAAATTTATAAAATAAATATTAAATAAATTTAAGTGTACGAGTTACGTTTAATTAAATTACGATATTAAGATTAGGAAAAGAGATAATTGGGCTTAAAGTAATTAAATTATTTGGGTGGGGGCATTTTAGACAATACCTCAAACCCTAAAAATCCCTACACATAACCCTAAAATTCACACTTTCCTCTCCCAACACACCAGCCGTCAACCCCCATTCTCTTCCCCTCTCTCTCGTTATCTACCTCTTTCCCTCCCACGTCGACTCTCTCTCGTCTCTCTCCCTCACGCCATACTCTCCTCCACCGATGTCATCTTCCTCGCTAGCCATTTTCCTCTCCACAGTTGTGCCTCTCTTTTTCCTCTATCGCTGCCACCACCATTTCTTCCTCCTCTCCATGCCGCTCGTCTTTCTTCTTTCTTTTTCCAATCACCATGACCCAGCCACCATTTCTCTTCTTCTCCGTCATTTCTCTCCCTTTTTCCTCCGTGTGTCGCCTCGCCTCCTCCTTACGGCCGCGCCACCGCCGCCATCATTTTCTTTCTGTCCTGGCCTGCTGGAACGTTTATAGTCGTGCCTTCCTCGTCATTTTTAGGCTAAAATAAAAAGATAAAGGTTTTTATTTAGCAGGTTTACGATGGATTAGGAGCGCGAAAAGGGGGCTGCCCATTTGGAACCGTTGAGTTGTATAAAGATTTCAATCAGAATGGAATTGTAACGTCACTAGAAAAGCAAGCTTCGCAGATTTCAAAGTAAGTGCGCTTGACACTTACTATTTGCAAGACTTGTCTTTGAATTGTCAAATTTATATGATAAATGCTTGAAATTGTGTTCATGTGGATTGTTTGTGGATTTGTTTGGAAATTGAAGGGGTATGTGTTGGCATTTCATTCAATCATATCATGTGGATATGTCATGAGCATCGTGTGTATGTTCATAAAAGGGGATTTGCCAATCGAGAAAAATCTCAAAATAAAAGGATTTTCCAATCGAGCAAAAGCTCAAAATAAAGAGATTTGCCTATCGAGCGAAAGCTCAAAATAAGGGAATTTGCCAATCGAGCGAAAGCTCAAAATTACGGGGATTTGCCAACTTGTGAGAGTGGACTCTCTCACGTGCACAATAAATAATTAAATGCCAGGAACCATGCATTGTCATTGTATGTTTGCATTTGCATTGTCATGAATGCATTCATCCACCATTAGTATTGATGAATATGATGTTAATTTGGTATGCTTAAGGTGTCAATGATTTATATAGGCTACTATGATTGGATGTGGAATGATGTTTTGAATATGATCATGAATAAAGTGGTTTGATGTATGTGCATAAAAGGAGTGCTTATTGAATTGGTAGGTACATGAAGGAACATAAGTGTCATGATGGTTGCATATATGTACGAGTTATGGGAATAATGACTAGATGTGTATATTGATTCTTATGATTGTTAATGGGACCTTGATAAGGGGTGTTAATTATGTGTTTAATGGGTAATTATTGTGTTTTGTGTGTATTAATGGAGTATGAGTGCATAAGTGAAGGAACATGTGTTTTAGGATGGATGAATAGGGTATGGTTATGATTATTGTAAATGGTTTATGAAATGGTTAGAATGTTTTCTTACGATTGTGTATGAATGAAAATCAATGGAAAATGGCATGGTTGTAATGAGATAAAATGTGTGTTGCTTGGAAAAGATGACCTAAATGTGTGCTTGAAATGTTGAATGTGGTTGAGTGTTGAAAATGTTGTCTTCATAAGTCCAGCACGTGTGAACGGCCAAGAGAACGGCCATGCTGGCCGTTTCCCATGGCCGTTCCTTTTATAAAACTGGCCAGTGAAGGAGAACGGCC